>BJCM01219528.1:0-22422 GCA_018326385.1 Flaveria bidentis | reverse complement strand
CTCACGTGTTGCGACTATGGGTTGTCGTTGTTACCACCATTACACTATAGCCCCACACAGTTGTTGTTTTGTTATTGTTAGATATCACCACTTACGATTGCAAGAGGGAGAAATCACGGTTGTGCTTTCTCGCATGTAGTTATTTCAACATAGAACTGGAAAAAGTTCGACTACAATTATATTTTATTTTATTTGGTTTGCATCTGGACTCATGATGCACGATTTGGGCTTTTGGACTAGATCAAATCGTATACATGCTTCCATAAGGTTATATCTAAATTTTGAACCCGTCTACAATACCAACCATAGCCAACTCAACTAAACCTTTAGTAAATCTATTAATAGGATTGTCGATTGTATTCCTAATTTGTTAAACATGTGGTATATATGTATATTATATGGTGAAATTTCCTCCAAATAGTACTTTCACATATATCCGTGGATATCAACTTGTAGGTTAAACCAAATTTCATCCAATTGTTCTATGTTTATCGTTAGTGCATGTTATTCTCAATCGTAGTCCAATCTTTTGATCTAAAGGACTACAATTAAACGATTGTCAAGTGTAATTTTTATTAGCCAAAGTCCTAATTCATATATGCATTGTACTTTTGGACGATTAGCAAGTGTGATTTCAGACAAACCACTTCGTTTATGAAGCGCATTAATTAGTTTAACTACTTTACTATACGATAAAGACACGCATATACGCGAAACTTGTTTATGGAGCCACACTTTTTGCATCTCTTGACCATTGTTATTCTATCTTATTGTTTTTATTTCATCTAAATTTATAATCATTTTAACTATTATATTGTTATTAGTTTCTTATGAACGGTATTCCACTGCCGGCTTTTTTAAATCTCAAACATAACAATAAAAATATTAACAACTCTGTATAATAATTCAGCTAAGAACGTAATAACATAATTCAAACTGTATTTGGTCACCCCTTTTTCCATGAACATCTTATGAAGTAAAGTCAAATAAGCAACACCAGGACAATGACAGATGACGATGCTTAGTTATTATTAATTACACGTGAACAATAGCATTAATGCATATAGACATTGATGAACACCATCCAAATAAAAACAAAAAATTGTGTTGAAAAAGAAAAATGCATATCTCTTTCTCTGAGATTAAAAAACAATTCATAATGCTTCGGCTCATATTCCCAAAGGTACTTTCAAAGAAATCTAATATTGTTTTGTCTCATATTTGCAGTTAATTTGTAGTATTTTAAACATTTGAAAAATATGTGAAACTTTAAGCATTTGATTTGTATTAACAAGTTACAATTCGTATAATTTAGTTATACAATATAGTAGAACGACTTATTTTAATAAAAATATTGGTTTCATGCATATGGACGGAAATACAAGCACTACAAAGAATTCGCCTTTTGGTGGCTACAATTGTAGCGGCAAGTACTGCCGCTTTTCGCCACTATTACTATTAGCGCGGGCTCAAACCCGCTAATGTGTCGCTACTAATAAGTCGCCACTATTAATTTGTCGCAAATGATTAAAAATTACCTCTAATAAGTCGCTACTAATAATGTTGCCGCTATTAATATAACTAGCATCGATTATTATAGCGTTATTAGGTTTAATAAACAAATCAGGAATACTATTAGAAGCTATTAGTCGCCGCTATTAGTCACTGTTTTTTAAATATTTTTTATATTTCTTATTTAAAATTTTACAAACCAATCATACACCTTTAAAATACTAAGTTCATAATGATTAGAATGAAGCCACGAAACCTAAAAGCTAATAATGCACAATAACTAAAAATTATAAGAAAAATCAAAAGAAATGTGATATTGCTCGAACAAATTGCAATATGATTACCATTGGTTCAAATAATGTCATGTTTTGTTTAATTTTCTTATTAAATTTGTGTTGTTGTTCATTTTAACTAACTGCTTTTGATTAAAATTTAACACGTGCATAGGAATTTGATGACATATCTGTTTTGTATATGATCTTTTTAAGAGTTTGAATAACATACATATACAATAGTTGGATTGACTTCTGGTGAAAGAAGAACATCATCATAACTTTTTGTTCTATTTGTCAAAACGTAAAAATTAAACCAAGTGAAACCTATTTGCCAAATAATTTCTAAAAACTAAAAACTACTAAAAACCTGAATCACATACAAAACAACACCTAAATTAACACCTAATTACTAAAACTACCGATGTTTTTTAGCATAAATGATTAGGTGGTGTGACCCAAGATCTCATAAAATATTGGTGGAAGTACTATGTTCAAGTCCTACCTATTACAAAATTAAAAAGGAGTTCTAGACAAGTCAGAGCGTTTTGTCATCTAATGTGTGTTTTTCTTATAGGTGGTTTTAGATTTTATATTTTAGTAATGAATATGATCGGGTGGGTCATTGTTCTATCAATGATCTAACTAAATGTTAAAAAAATACAAAAACTACTTAAAATTAACACAACTAAATAACAACTAACCAAATTTCAACCAACTCATTTTTCACCTAGTAACACAACTAAAAAATATTATCAAATCAATTTTCAATAAATATAGCAACAAACAAACAGTCTAGCACACGTCAAATGAAATTAAATAAATAATCAAGAAGTCAAATAATACTAACTTTTATTCTCTTTGTCAAAACTTAAAAATTAAACCAAGTTAAACCTTATTAGAAAGAACTATTTGTAAGGATCATCATAATAACAAAGGTTGATCTCATGAGGTGAATGTGGAATGTAAATGCTCACGGAATAAAAAAAAGTAGAATCAAACACAAATAACACGAATTTAAATAAACTTTCAAGTGTATTGCTCTTTAAATTTGGTTGTTTACAATAAGTGTGAAATTTAGGAAATAATCAAAAGCTCTCTGATTACATTAAAAAACATCTATTTATATTAAACTAGGTAGTTCTCGCGCAACCAAAACTTTTTCTCACGACAAGATGTTCTCACATAATAAATTAGTTGTCGCGCGGTTTCTTCCACTTGTCGCTTGACTTGAACTTGATCTTTTTCTTGATTTGATTTTCCGAGCCTCTAGGTTCAACCACTACAATCTCCCCTAGGATTAGTAAATCAAATCATTTAAAAGTCCACGTCATCACCTTTGTAACCGCCCCCATAAGCATACATCTATTTGTCCAGGGCCTTCGTGATCAACCAACCAAACTGTGCTGCTATAAAATGAACAGATTCATTAGCTGCAATTGGACACGCCTGCAACCTCATCAAATATTTTCTTCCAAATTTGAGTGAATCCAAAGGGTCGATGATACGGTAATCTTTATCAACACCAAGTATCAAAGCATGACCCATCTCCTTTTCACAACTCCACCATACGAGCTTTGACAAGCTATTAACTGGCATTAGAGCGTGTATAGGGATCCTCCTCACATATCATGGATGCTTATAAACCTTTATCTTCATTGGTTTGTTTATGTTGGGATCAATCCGTGTTTCATCTTCAATGATTTTGGATTTGACAGTTTTGAAGTCCTTGAAGTTAGTTTTGTTATGTCTCAATATCATATTTCTGAACAAATTACCCTTTCCATAATTACTCATGTTAATGAATGGAACACAATCCATGGCATATAAATCTATTGCTCTGAATGTTTGGAAATCATGTTCATCCTGAAAATACTCAATCACACCACCTTGTCTCTTGATCACATAAAGTTTCTTATCTGCATCATACGCTCAGCTAATAGTAGGTTCTGAGTTTCTGTACCTTGTGAAAGGTTTGGAATGTTTTACTGTGTGTTTGTAAACCGGCGGTGGAGGAGCTTCATCAGTAAGATTGTCGACCTGACGTACAACACTTTGACCAATTTAATCTATTGTCTTCTCAGTCGCTTTTGTAGCACTTGACTCTCCAAAAATTTTCTCCCCCTTTAATCAATATATTAGAAAATAAGTATTTCAGACTATTTCCGAATACATAACTGTAGTCTACAATCTCTTCCAAGTTATCAAACGACCCAAAATCTTCATTTTCTTCCTCAGCAATTAATCTTTGTTGGAACGAATAAAATTCCTTCTCATATGTAGCCTCTATGGCAGGATCTAAAGGTGTGTAGTCAACTATATCTTTGGGACTTTGTCCGGAGACATTAGTAGTGCCTGATAATCCAGAATTACCAGTAGTAGCACCCATATCACCTCCTTAATCATTATCATCATTTTTCTTCTCATCATTCCCCTTATCATCATCTCCTTCATCACTATCATCACAATCATCATTATCCTCATCATCCTCCTCATCCTCCTCACTAAAATCAAAATCTATATGCTCCAAGTCATCATCATCATCAATTGAGTTAAGAATGGGCTTAATATGCTCAGGCTCTTCAAATGCTTCTCTATTAAATACTAAAGGTTGATCCTTAGTAGCCTGAATAGGAACATCTGACATAGGCTCTTGATCAACATCTGTAGTGTTTGTTGTCCTTTGAATATCAATAGAATCAATAAGACGCTCTGTATCTGTAATGGGCCCATCAACATGTGTAGGATAGCTACTTCTTGTCCACTGGATTCTACAACCTCAATGGTATGTTGTTACGTAAATGATGAATACACACGTAAAGTGAAATCTCTTAAATTATGCCCCATAATTTGTACATAATTAAACATGAACTATTTTTGACTCTTCATACTCTTTATCCTCTCATCTTTCTCCAACATACTCCTATATAAGTTATCAATGATTTGTGTCTTCTCTAACATCAAACAATCATCAGTAGTGAGTGATAAAGAAGAAGACTCTAGTTGTGCTCATGGTTCAGGAGTAGTGTTGACATCATCAGCATCACCAAAAAGATCATCATGAATTGGCTCCATTAGTGGTGTGCTCAAACTATCATCAGTAGTGGGCATAGAAGATGATGTTACAGTAATTCACTCTATAACAATCACATGTGTAGTAGTCTCACTGACTGTGACTGATATGTTAGACATATCGACTTCCTCAGTCGTAACACTGGTCATTGGGGTCCGAAGTTTCCTCAACACTCAATGTCCTATACCCCTCCCATGTGGAATTTCACCGGCAACCCTCGCCATTCTCTTTCTTTTTCCTCGTGTAGTAATAGGAATATCATAAGAACTCTCTAGAGTTTCTTGTGCAATACTAGTGGATGTACCAACTGTATCATCTATGTGTACCAAGCTTGGCAAAATGGGACCCATCCCTATCATCTAAATAAGCGAAGATATATTTCTTCATCGCCACAACTACATAGGTGGATGAATCAGATACAACTACCTCAGGATGAACAACTTCACTATCATCTAAATAAATCTTAGGTAAAAAGTGAACTTCTTTCCAATAACAGCTATAACGTTCTTCTACATCTCTGTAGAAAATAGGCTTGGATATGCTATGTGGAAGATCATCAACTAGAGATACCAATAGGGATCTAAAAATAGTACTCAGATTGTCCATGCTAGCCATTAGATTGCTAAGGCGGTGGATCATAACATGAAACAAGTACTTCTAGAAAGGAGGTAAACACTTCTTCTCCAAGGATGGGAATCGGTGACTGTAACCCATACGAACCAAACAATCTTTGGCAGCATCATCATCTATCTTTACCGTGCATGTGGTATATCTTCTAATAGTAACACATTGTTAATCACTTCAACAATGAGAACTACCTGTTTGCCTTTGACAGTGGCAGTAATACAGGGTTCTCCATCAGCATCGATCTCAATGGCAGTTGATTTCTAGAACTGATCTATCACGTCAGTGTAAATAGTAGAATTACTTGATATAGCATGAAAAATCTAGGATGTCTTCAGTCCCTCTATCAATGATCTAAACAAAGCCTTGTCTTCAAAAGCATTCCGAAATAAGCAACAACATTATGGTTCTTGTTAAAAACCATAGGTCTAGCCATTTGAAACATTAAACAAGCTTTATAAGTAGACAATGCTTAAAAATTTAGACTCTAAGAAAAGGTTACATAGAATTTTTTTGAAAATTTTGACTTCTCGCGAGACTAGTTAGAGTATTCTCATGATTTTAAATTTGAGAAATTGAAATGTTTGTGCGACAAGTAAAGTAATCACATGGCTTTGAATTTTATCAGATAGTGACAAGAAAACTTACCACATGACTAGTTCTGATCAATTTGAAACATTTCGCGTCCATTCATATTTAAGAACATTTTGCATACGACAAGTCTATTCAAGTTTAAAATTTTCAATCCATCAACTTTTTAGGGTTGTAATCAATTAAACATGCTCATTAGGTGTCATTAAGACATTATTAAGATTATTATGATAAATTTGTTCAATTTAACATGTATTAGTCCATTAGACATTTGGACATAAAAAAACACACACAAATCTATGATCTAAACATTAGTATACCTTATCAGGCACTTAGAAATCAATAGGCGTCCTTAATGAGCAATATCAAATCTTTTTAACTAGTGCCACGAGTGTGTTATTTATAGCACTTTTACTTCTCGCGTGAGAAGTCAAAGTTCTCTCCTATTGAGCTTTGCGTGCGACTCCTCACCCTTCGTGTGAAAAGATCAAATCTTTTTCACTTCTTAACTTTTTGATTTATCAATTTTAATCATTTTATTGATCCTTTTTTATTTGATATGCGAATGATTATATTTAGCTAAGTGTTTTCAATTATTTTAACACCCTTAAATTTTGAACATTTTTAAAAGAGAAAACTAAACTAAAATAACAAGTATAACAAAAACTCATTTCTAACACAAATATATAGTATTAACTTAATTGTTTTTGATAAATTTTCAAGTATAGGAACATATTTCTTAGAAATCAATCATTAACTATCATCCAGTATTATTATAAATAAGACTGTTAATGTTGATTGTCAATATATTGTATCCTATTTAAACTTAGACTTCTAGTTTTACTTAGACATATAATCTATGAGTTTACCATGTTTCAGTTAAGTTATATGAAATCTGTGGTTTCCACAATCAAAAATCCTGCAAAACCGTTAACCAGCTTCAAGACACTTTTGAGATTTTAACTCACACTAATTTGACTTAAATCTTTCATATCTGATCATCCTTTTCTGAATCAATTATTGTTTTAGATAATATCTATTTGAGCATAAAATGTTACTGAACACAGAATGCTAACAAGTTGTAGGACATATTAACTACATGTTGACTTATGTTTTGCCCTGGCAATACGTTTAGGACTTACATGCCAAGACGGACATACATGCCCCATATTTTAATTTTGCCTCCTATGTCATAACATATTTTCAAAGAAGAAAATATTATCATATAATATGTATGAGTATTACATATTTTTATTATTATGCTTATTGTTATCTTTTATTCCTATAATATCTTTTGTCTTCTTTTTGATCCTTTTGTTTATTTTTTCTCTTTTTTCTTTTTTTTTTCTTTTGTGTACTCTTTATATTTTGATATTTACATATATATGTTAATAAAAATATCTTAGACAAAAAGTAAGTGGCTTGAGTATGACTAGACTATAACTCTTAGTATGTTTTAGCATGAAATCAATGTATTTATAAACCTTGATGATTTACCCACTTTAGTCATAGAAATTTACTTTCAGTGCATCATAGTATATAATGCTTTTCATTCCTCATCATCAAGCCTATTAACATATCAAACATAATACAAGTTAGTTTCTTGTTTACCTTTGGATGTATTGAATCAAAATCAAGAAATGTACTATCATTTTCTATATAATCTTGAAATTTTAAATTTCTCAAAATGTGTAAAACAAAATCTTTTTGTGTCTTTCTTCTAGCTTTTTAATCTCCCTAAGAACAAAATCTTTTTCAAAGTATTTTCAAAATTTCTCCTCCTAAAATTATGATTATCTAGACCGAAAATAACAACTTTAACATAAGAGTTGAAGCGATTTTGGAGTCTTGAAACTTGTACTTTTCTAGAATACTATGAACATACTTTTCCTGATGTATCAGTATACCTTTATCATCTTGTTTAATTTGAATTTCCAAGAAAAATGTCATTTCTCTAAGCGAACTCATCTCAAAGTTCTTATTCATCACAACTTCAAATTCCTTGCATAAATCATCATTGGTAGATCTAAAGATAATATCATCGACATAAACTTGAACTAGAATGAGATCTTCACTGGCCTTCCTTAAGAATAATGTTTGATCAATAGCACCACTTGTGTAACCATTGCAAGAAAAGTTTTAGTTAGAGTAGCATACCAAGAACGTGGTGCTTGATGTAAGCCATAAACTGTTATGACTAACTTGTAAACATATTCAGGATGATTTGGATGTTCAAAACATGGTGGTTGAAAAACATAGGTGTCCATTTGATATATTTTGAAGTTCTTGTGTGAAGCATCAGCTAGAATGATTTGTATAGCTTCTACACTTGCAACATGAGTATATACTTCTTTATAATCAAGCCATTCAATTTGATAGAGTCCTTGAACAACAAGTCGGGCCTTATTACAGACAATCAAATCCTTTTCTTCCGTTTCATTCTTGATTATCCATTTTGTTCCAATCGTTAACTTACCCTTTGGCAGTTCACATAGATGCCATACATTTAGCTTTTTGAATGGTATTAGCTCGTCTTGCATTACCTCTACCCAACTATTTTCTTTCATTGTCATCTCAACATTCTTCATCACGATTTGAGAAATAAGACATGTATACAAGCATGTATTTATTTATCTAGATTTGCTTCAAGTTTGAACTTCTTGTGATAATGGACCCATGATTGCTTTAGTTGGATGATCTCTATGAACTATCAACTTAGGAATAACATCTTTAGAGATAACTTCAGCTAGATTAGACATATGACCCACTGGTTTTCCAACAGTGTTCCCTCCCTCTAGTTAATAAACTATATCTTTCTCTTTAGGATTATCATATCGAAGATAAATCATCAAAGGGAACTTGAATAGTATCAATTGGATAAACTTGAATAAAAAAATACTCTAATCAGAATCTTATGGAGCTTGCACAACAATTGGCTCAGAATGAGACAAATTAGATTTAGAAACTTGTAAAGCAGCTGAAGTATTTGAAGAAGAATGTATATTTGAAGATATTCCTTTCGCAAAGGTAGTGGAAACAATAGACGATTGTTACCTTTGTCTTACATCCGTAGTTACTCTGCTCACTAACCTACAACATGAATTGCCATCTTTATATATATTTGTATGAAAACTATGGAAAACTCATCAATATTATGTTGACCACTTTTTTTAACATGTTTCAGGAAATTCCCAAGTTTGAAGTCATCTTTTGAAGTTATAAAATTAGGATTTGGACCTAGATAAAAGAATAATAAGGTTGGATTATTTTTGTTTTATGATTAGACTTGTTTCATGTTAAGACTTATGGTGGTATTTGCATTCGAAATTTATACTAATAAAATTTTTATTTAAAGATAGCGTTATGTGGCTGTGAACAATCTTAACCCTCATATCTCGACGATTCTGCCGTCAAGGTTGGGGTGTGACAGATTGGTATCAGAGCCCATAACTATAGGAATTTAGGTTATTAGAAATGGTGACCTATACTATAACTTATGCATGAACCTTATAGAATAATATTTATATTCTTGTAAAAATATATTGTTTGCATGCTACATAATGCTATGCCTTCTTATATGAAACTTGATGCCTTAGCATAGGATTGCCTTATGAATGCTTAAACTTAGTTGCTTGTCTCCCCTAGACTTATTCTTGACTCTTTGATTCCCCCCAAAAAATTAAACATCCGAAGCTTATTCTCGACGACACGTGGGATCGTACACTTATTATTGTGGGTTTACTTCCTTAGACTCTATGTCTAATCTATTAAAATCTCATCAAGGTTTTGATTTCATGAACCTAAGAAATTTGTGTGACACATAGACACATGTATTCTGGTTTTGCTGGCAAAAAGCATTTGGGCTAAGGTAAACATTTCACATAAATGCTACGAGACTAGTTATGCTTACCTGGGGGCTTCTAGGATGAGTGATAAACTATGGTCAACATACACAAGTTTCTAAGGCAAATGGGTCAATTTACCTTGACGTGTCAACGTTTCCAAGTGGTAATGTGTTACCGAATGGAACCATTCCATGTGCCTTACAATTCTTATTTTATCCTTGTTTACATTACTACCCTTTTTTATCCTCATTCCCGTGACTAACTCATTTTGCATACCCAACATGTCTCGACACCATGAAAAGTGTGGAAGTTCTGACTGTAAGCTAGCCGCCATGATTGCACAACAAATGGCTGTTGTACTTCTGTCAATGGTTGCTGAACTTAGCAGCACCTGGCAAATAACAACAACAACACCAATGGAAACAATGGTGGTGGTGACAACCATGCTCAAGGGGAAAATAGCAACAACCAAAGTGGGAATAATCGCACCTGCTCATTCAAGCATTTCAACTCGTGTAAACCAATAGCTTTAGTGGAAAGGAAGGAGCCACCACACTTCTCAAGTGGTTGGAGAGTATGGAGAATACGTTTATTGTTAGCGAGTGTCCCGATAAATTCAAGGTCCACTATGCTGCAAGCATCCTTCAACAACAGGCGCTCACGTGGTGGAATAGTGAGAACAGGAACCGAGTGACTAAAGTTGCCTTGGCATTACCTTAGGAAGAATTTAAGGACATAATGATCCAAAAGTTCTGCCCGAGGAGTGAATTGCAGAAGCTGGAGGAAGAGTTTTAGAACCTCAAGCAAGACAGTGGCAACCATTTGGCTTATTCCACCTGACATCATGAGTTGAGCATGCTCCTACCCTATATGGTGGATACCGTGCCCCAGAATATCGAGAAGTTTATTAAGGGAGTACCACCTCAAATAAAAGATGTTGTGGTGGGTAGTAGGCCCACAACCTTGGAGGAGGCAATTACTATCACCGCCCAGCTCACTGAAAAACCATATTAGGGCAGGCACTTTGTCGGTGAAAGGTGCCAAAACTACTACAAAGGTGACTCCCGAGGCTAAAAAGGAGGTGAAGGCTGAGTCCTCTTTTTAAAGCAAGAAGAGCAAGTTCACACCTACTTGTAGTTATGCGGTGACAGCACCAAATGGCCCGCAAAGGCAAGCTATCATTGCAAATCAAGCCCCCATGGCGAGGGCTTATACTGGGCCGCATCTGATGTGCAATACTTGCAAGTACCATCACGTGAGTAACACTCCCTGCCGAGTTTGCTCATTGTGCGGGAAGTATGGGAATCTGGTGGCTACTTGCCTTCATGCTCCGAATAATGTTGTGCTGCTTGCTAATCGAGCCTGCTACAACTGTGGCGAACATGGACATTTTTTTCCACAATGTCCTCGCAATGCGGGAGTAGTGCCACCGGCTCGTGGAAGGGCCTTCAACATCAACACCAACAATGATGTGGTGAATGGTACGTCGTTAATTTTCTTTAATCATTCTTTGTCTTGTAAAAATCTCTACCTGCATTCATTATACCAATAATAGGTCATTACTGAACAAGTATGTATCTTCTATATAGTCGTTATACTTGTGTATTGTTTGATTCGGGTGCGGATAAGAGTTTCGAGTCTTTGGAGTTCGAGCCTATACTTTCTAAGCCGCGTGCTAATCTAGAAAGACCTTGTACGTTCGATGTCGCCGATGGAAAATCGATCGTCGTAATACGCAATTTTACCTTGAGTCTTAACGAGCATGAGTTCCTCATCGACCTTATTCCTATTCAATTATGAAGCTTTAACGTTATTATAGGCATGGATTGGTTAGCCAAGCAACACGCGGAAATCATATGATTCGAGAAGTGCATTCGAATTCCTTAACCATCTGGTGATACTTTGAAAGTATTCAGGGAGAAATCATCTGAAAGACTCAAACTTATGTCTTGCATCAAGGCCCAAAAGTGCCTTAGTAAAAACTACGTAGCTTTTATGGCTTATGTAGTTAACACGAAAGCCAAGGGTAAAGAACTAAAGGATATTCCTATCATGCAAGATTTTCCCGGGGTGTTTCTAGAGGATCTTAGTGGGTTACCTCCCGTACGAGAGGTTAAGTTCAAAATCGACTTAATCCCTAGTGCAAACCCTATGGCTAAGTCACCTTATCATCTTGCATCATCCGAAATGCAAGAACTAGCTAGCCAATTACAAGAGTTGACCGATAAACCTGTGTTATTTGTGAAGAAGAAAGATGGTTCCTTCCATATTTGTATTGACTACCGGGAACTCAACAAGCTCAACATCAAGAACCGATATCCTCTTCTTCGAATCGATGATCTCTTTGATCAACATCAATGAGCTACGCAATTCTCAAAGATCGATCTACGTTTTGGATATCATCAACTACGTGTTCACGATGACGATATTCCAAAAACCTCTTTGCGTACTCGATATGGACATTACGAGTTTATGGTTATGCCTTTTGGTTTAACCAATGTATCTGCTGTGTTCATGGATCTTATGAATCGGGTATGAAAACGGTAGTTGGAAAAATTCGTGATAGTGTTCATCGATGATATTCTTATCTATTCCAAGACAAAAACTGATCATGAGTTGCACTTGCGACAAGTTCTCGAATATTTAAAGAAGGAACACTATACGCCAAGTTCTCTAAGTGTGAGTTCTAGCTAGAAGAGGTCCAATTCTTAGGTAATTTGCTGAACAACCAAGGAATTCACGTCGACCCTGCTAAAATAAAAGCCGTGAAAAACTAGTGTGTCCTATGACCCTAACTAAAGTTCGTTTTTTTGGGTTTAGCGAGTTATTACCGTAGATTCAACGCAAACTTTTCGAAGATTGCTAAACCACTTATGGCACTAACTCAAAAGAATTGACTCTTTGATTGGGGACCCGAACACGAAGAGGCTTTCGAGACATTGAAATGCAAGTTGTGTAACGCTCCTATTCTAACACTCCCTGATGGAAACGATGATTTTACCGTGTACTGTGATGCCTCTAGTCAAGGTCTTGGTTGTGTTCTCATGCAACGAGGAAAAGTCATAGCATACACGTCGCGACAATTGAAGGTTCATGAAGTGAACTACACAATTCACGATCTTGAACTTGGTGCCATGGTTTTTGCTTTTAAGATCTAGCAGCACTATCTTTATGGGACGCAATGCATAGTCTACACTGATCATAAGAGTCCCAAACACGTGTTCAATCAAAAGGATATCAACATGAGACAAAGATGTTGGATCAAGTTGATTAGCGACTACGACTATGACATTCGCTATCACCCTGTAAAGGCGAATGTTGTTGCCGACACGCTGAGTCGCAAGATCTACAACAAGACTATCTCACTCCATGAAATCCGAGATCGAAGGTAGTGGTTTGACACGTTAGGGGAATTTGAAATTGAGATTCAAGTGGATGTTAACGAGGCTACTATCATGCTTCAAAACATAAGGATTGATATTGATCTCGAATTATGTATTCGCGAGGCTCAACAAGCAGCATTAATCGAGGAAGGGAAAGATGGAGACTTGGCGTTTAACGTGCGGTCACAGCTATGGACAAAACCGAATGGCATGTGGTATTTCTGGAATTGACTTTGGATCCTGAATCGTGACAAACTCTGTCACTTCATCATTAACGAAGCTCATCAAACCCGATATTCTATTCATCCCGGGTCTGATGAGATGTACATGGATCTGCGTGGTCAATATTGGTGGCCGGGAATGAAGAGAGATATCACGTCTTACGTTTCAAAGTGCCTCACATGTGCAAGATTCAAAGCCTAACACCAACGATCGAGTGGTTTACTTGAACAACCCGAAATCCATATGTGGAATGGGAACATATGTCCATGGATTTCATAACCAACTAAGTTACCACGTACCCTTCGTGGCCATGACAACATATGGGTGATTGTTGACCGTTTGACCAAAACAACATATTTCATACCAATACAAGACACTTACAAAGTTTCAAGATTGGCTCATATCTACATTGATGAAATTGTGAGTCGTCAGGGCATGCCGTTGCACATTATTTCTTATCGTGATGCTCGTTTTACTTCGTATTTCTGGTCTTTGATGCAAGAACTCATGGGTACTCAATTGGATTTAAGCACGGCTTACCATCCTCAAACAGACATTCAAACTAAATGAAAAATTCAAACCTGAGGACTTGCTACGTCTTTCTGTCCTTGACTTTGGTGGTGAATGGGATACGCATTTACAGTTATCGGAACTCTCGTATAACAATAGTTATCAGTCAAGTATCAAGATGGCACTATTCGAGGCTTTGTATGGTCATAAATGTCGTTCTCCGATTTTTTGGACTGACATTGGTGAGAATCTCATCACTGGTCCTGAATTTATTCAAGAAACGACCGACAAAGTTTGCAAAATTCGAAATAACCTTAGGGTGGCAAGAAGTCGTCAAAAGAGTTATGCCGGTAAAAGACGCAAACCCTTGGAATTTCTAGTCGACGACATGGTTCTTCTTAAGGTCTCTCCATGGAAGGGTGATGTTCGCTTTAGGAAGAAGGGTAAGTTAGCCCCACGTTTTGTAGGACCTTTCAAGATTCTGAAAAGAATTAGGAAAGTGGCTTACAAACTGGAACTACCTTCTGAACATAGCGGAGTTCATCTTGTATTCCATGTCTCAAACCAGAGGAAATGCCTGGCTCATGAAAATTTTCATGTTCATAAATAGGAAATTTAAATAGAAGAGTCATTGCATTTCATTGAGAAGCCTGTCGAGATCATGGACCAAACCCTGAAGAAGACCCGAACAACGACCACACTGATGGTTAAAGTTCGTTAGGAAAACAAACGTGGAGCGGAGTTTACTTGAGAACGTGAGGAGCATATGAAGAAGAAGTACCCGTATTTGTTCGTATAGTTTCATTCTTAATTTCGGGACGAAATTCTTATAAGTTGGGGAGACTGTAACATCTTGTATTTTTTTGTTAAATTAAAAGTTAATTTTGTTAAATTCTTGTAAGGACTATTTATGATTTTTTATGAAATTTGTGGGTTACTTATGCTTATTTATTTGTTGGTTATTAATATTTAATATAAAACATAATAACATAACTATTAAATTGAAAAATAATAATTATAATAATAATAACTCTAATAATAATGTCCATAAAAATAATAAATAGCAATAATAATAACAATGAATAATAGTAATAATAATAATAATAATAATAATAATAATAGAAGTTATAATTTGTAAAAGTTTGATAATTGATAAGTTATAAAAGTAAATAAAGTTTAGTTAAGTTTAGGGTGCATTGTGTCAAATTTGAAACTTAAATAAAAGTTTTGGGCATAAAATATTAAAGGTTAATGATCAGGGGCTAAATGTAAAGCTTTGGAATAAAAAACCCAAACCAAACCCCCCCCTACACCCCACAAATCCGGCGGCCGCTCCGGCCACCCCCGACCGGACTCCGACAAAGCCTTTTCGCGTGATTAACTGCCCAAATCGAACCTCAATCGTTTCCAACCATTCCATTTACTTTATTCGAACTCAATGAAGGACTTAAATTGAGTTATTACATCGTGATTCAGTGTATTGATGTCGGTAACCGATCATCATTGAACTTCTAAGCCGTTCAAGAATTACCCTAAATAATAATCAAACTAATTGCCCTACACGAACATTTAATCGTAACTAAGCTTCTACTCAACATAATTTCATCTGAATCATTCCTAAACAATCCAACCACATCTACGTTTCTTCGCAACTGCAACTGTTTTGTTCATCAGCGTACGATCGACATTAGGTGAAATTAACAGAGGGCTTTTAATCTTTGGGGCGTATTAGAAGCTTTCTGTGCAACAAAATCGATAAACATCATCATTTGGGCATCGATCGAGCGGTATGTGGTCGTGACCGGTCCTTCGTCTCGTGCAATCCCAATCCACTTTCAACCGGGTAAATTAAATACATATACAAACTCAGTTTCATGAGGGAAACAAAAGCCCCAGACTTAATTGGATTCATAACATTGTTTTGATCTTCAATTTGGATTAATTCATTCTAGGGTTCATAGGAGATTTTGGGTGTAAGGCCCCGTTCCCAGGATGCTTACAGATGGTCAATCATCGCAAATAAAACATATATTTACATTCGTCTTGAATAAACATCGCAGCGGAAAACATTTAAAAATGACATTTCATTACATTATAAAGGCTTTTGCAAAATAATACATCGTTAACAAGATACAAAATATATTGTTGCATTACATCACAAAAGCATTATATAAATGGATGTCATCCAAAAGAGCTGAGTAGCCCCCCCATGCCATCCTCAGCAACCATTACCTGCCAACTGGAAACACATAAAAGTCAGCGTTGCTGAGTGAGTTCTAGTTTTATAATAAAACATACTTTTATTTCATTAAAACCGCTATTTACTTTCATGTGATCATACATCATACATACACATAGGTAATATCATTATTATCTTCATCATTCATTCATTCTTACATCTTTTTTTTCCATGAAACCATGAAATTTACCCTTCAGTCTCCTGGTACTGGGCTGAAGCCTATCAAAGACCTTCCATTACGGTGCATAACACCTCGTGGCTACAGTACCTAAGATAAAGTTCAGGCGTACCATTGTCATGTGCTATGCCCTTCCATCCATTGGTACTGGGCCGAAGCCTATCATAGACCTTCCATTACGGTGCACAGCACCTCATGGCCACAGTACCGAAATCAAGCAACAATGGTTCCATACAAATGGTCAATCACAAAGAAAGACCCCGATGTGCATCCTTCTGGGGTAGCGAAACCGCACACCGTTCGGCTAACACCTTACAAAGGGGCGTGTCCCCACATACAAGGCTTGCAAGACTTTCAATACATTCATCATTCATTAATGCATGCATTCATCATGTTCCTCTTTTCATTATCTTTCACTTTACGTTACATAATATTTTCATTTCATTCATTAACATTCATCGTAAAGCCACGAGAAAGATAAACATACATCATAATAAGGAATATCAAGATACACAGTCATCATCATACAGGGGCAACATCATACATACATAACATACATCATGCATAAACATGCCACATAATCGTCATGCCCAACACAACCACTAAGGCCACCATAGTCATCTTACATGAACTTACGGGAACTTCCACGTCAAAACTTACATCTGCACTTTTCCTTGAAAGTCAGTAATTAAACTACGCTTTTCCTCGGGTACATCAGTCCTATTTGGGCGTATGGGCACCCTTCAGTCAAATGGCCTCCAAGCGACAGAACATCATGCGAATGGACCAATTCGGATGAACACCTACGCGGATAAACACCCAATCGTGCGAATGGACCTCATGCGGATGAACACCTATGAGAATGAACACCTATGCAAATGGACCTCATGTGGATGAAACTAATGCAGATGAGAACTTATGCGAATGGGCCCTCAGTGGCATGACTCCGCATGCGACTGGCCCCCAATCATACGAATGAATCCTCAATCATGCGAATGGACCTCAATCGCACCTCATTAGGCCATATGGCCTCTATTCGGTCGCCTAGCCCTAGCTGATGTAGAATGCAGTTCATCTCGAACCCAATCTCCCATTTTCGACTTCCAAGCTCATCCAAACCCATTCTAAGCCCTAATCAACCATCCTAAACCTTAGGAATGCATACCACAACACCATTCAAGCACACACAAGCCCGGAAACAAACTCCAAACGCATCACACGTAATCACATACAAATGGGTCAAACATACACACACATACAAAAATGGGGTTCAGATGTGTTCCAGCCCCAAAATCAACCAAAAACATTTAAAAGAGGGGTCCTAGAACTCACACAAACAACACCGAGAAGTAGAGCTTCGATCTGACCCGCTACACGATGATTTCTAAGCTTGAACCCACTCGAATCAAGCCTTTTTCTCTTTTCTCCCTTTCTTCTTCTCCTCTCTTTTCTTTGCTGAAATTTTAAGTGTGGGAAGAGGGTAAGTGATGCCCTCTCCCTTCAAATACCTCCATTCACCCAACTTTCTCTTGTTGGCGAGTTTGGTCCCTCGACTTTGGACTTTATTTCTTTTCTTCTTTCGTCGGCTTCAAAGAAAATATCTGGGTGTTACAAGTCCACCCCCTTATATAGGTTTTGTCCTTGAAACTTGTTATTCCTCAAATAAATGTGGGTAATGTTGCTTCATTTCTTCTTCAGTCTCCCATGTTGACTTGGATCCCTTCCTGTGCTTCCACTGTACAAGCATAAGAGGAACCGCTTTATTCTGCAACCTCACCTACTTCGATATACTCTAGTGGAACAATCATATCTTCATTTGCCAAGCACTTTCTTAAATGAGATACATGGAATATCGAGTGAATTCCACTTAACTCATCCGGTAACTCCAGTCTATAGGCCACCTCTCCTACTTGAGGGATGATTCACAAAGGCCCTATATACCTTGGGCTCAACTTACCCCGCTTTCTGAATCAGATAACACCCTTTCAAGGTGAGACCTTCAACATAACCCGGTCATCCACTCTAAACTCAATTGGTTTGCGTCGTTTATCATCATACGACTTTTGTCTATCTTTGGCTGCCGTCATGAAGGCTTTGATCTTTTCAAGCTTCTCAGTCGTAGTCTCGATCACCTCGATGCTCCCTAGTTCTTTTTGACCAATATCACCACAACAGACGAGTGTTCTGCATCTCCTACCGTATAACATCTCATAAGGTGGCATACCAATGCTGGCATGATAACTGTTGTTGTAAGAGAATTCGGCTAACGGTAGGTGGTCATCCCAACTTGCCCCATAATCAATCACACATGCCCGAATCATGTCTTCTAATGTCTGAATGCTCCTCTCGAACTGAACATTAGTCTTGGGATGATAAGCCGTGCTAATATGTAACCTCGTCCCCATAGCGTCGTGGAATTTCTTCCAAAATTTGGATGTAAACCGGGTGTTGCAATCAGCACAATGGACACCAATATACCGTGATGAGTTAATATCTCCTTAATGAAAATATCGCCAACCTCTCGGATGAATATATCTCGTGAATGGGTAAGAAGTGAGCACTCTTTGTCAGACGGTCAATAATCACCCATTTGGCATCGTACCCTTTCGGGGTTTGCGGCAGCTTCGTAATGAAATCCATGGTGATATGCTCCTATTTCCATTCCGGTATATCCAAAGGTTGAATCTTTCAATACGGCTTTTGATGCTCGGCCTTCACTTGTAAGCAAGTAAGGCACTTATTCACGTACTCCACTACATCGCGCTTCATACCCGGCCACCAATAGTCTTTCTTCATATCTTGGTACATTTTCGTGGCGCCTGGATGAGTGGAGTATCGAGTCTTGTGAGCTTCATCCATGATCCTCATGTGTAGATCCCGAAAACGAGGAATCTACACTCGTCCGAATTAGGTTTTAACACCAAGTGTGTTTTCACCAAACCCGCAAGCAGACCTCTCATTCTTTCCGTGTTAAGATGATCTTCCTTCAATTCCTCATCTTGAAACTCTTTAACTTGCTTCATCACGTCGGAGGTCATGATTAGCTTATACGCTTTCACCCGAATCGGCTCGGGCCTCTCTTTTCAACTAAGGGCGTCTGCCACCACATTGGCCTAGCCCGGATGGTAGTGGATTTCACAATCGTAATCCTTTATAAGCTCCAACCATCGTCTCTGCCTCATGTTTAGATCTTTCTGCTCAAAGAAATACTTCTAGCTCTTGTGGTCACTTAATATGGTGCACTTCGTCCCATACAGATAGCGCCTCCAAATCTTTAGTGCAAAGACCACGATTGCTAGCTCCAAGTCATGAGTATGGTAGTTGACCTTGTGAACCTTCAACTATCGGGATGCATAGGCTATAACCTTTCCTCTCTACATTAACACATACCCCAACCCCGAGTAGGAAACATCATAATAGACCACCAGATCGTCACTCCTATCGGGTAATGATAGAACATGAGCTTGAGTCAACCTCGCCTTCAATTCTTCAAACACCTTCTCTTGAGCTTGACCCCATACAAATTTCAGATCCTTCGGGTAAACTTGGTTAGTGGAGAGGCGATCTTGGAGTAGTCTTGAATGAATCTTCTGTAGTAGCCCGCCAAACCCAAGAAGCTACGAATCTCGGATAGCGTCTTAGGAGACTTCCATTGCATCACCGCCTCCACCATTTGCGGGTCCACCATAATCCCATCAAGATTCACCACATGAACCAAGAATTGAACTTCACACAACCAAAATGCGCACTTGGGGAACTTGGCGTACAACTTCTCCTTTCTCAACGTCTCCAAAACCTCTCGAATATGGCTAGCATGCTCAATCTCGCTCTTCAAATAAATCAGGATATCATCAATAAACACAATCACTGATTTATCCAACATCGGCCGACACACTCGATTCATCACATCCATAAAAGCATTTGGCGCGTTGGTCAAACAAAAGGACATGACAAGGAACTCGTAGAGACCATAGCGCGTGCAAAAAGCTGTTTTAGGAACATCCTGCTCTTTCACCTTTAGCTGATGGTAACCTGATTGAAGATCTATTCTTGAAAACCAATTGTCACCTTAAAGCTGATCGAACAAATCATCTATTCTCGGTAAGGGGTGTCGGTTCTTCACCGTCAACTTATTCAGCTCACGGTAGTCAATGCAGATCCTCATACTACCGTCTTTCTTCTTTACAAACAGGACCGGAGCACCCCAAGGAGAGATACTCGGTCTAATAAACCCCTTATCAAGTAGCTCTTGCAACTACTGCATCAATTCTCTTATCTCTGTCGGAGCCAACTGATACGGTGCCTTGGTAACAGGTTGGGCACCCAGTCAGATCAATCAAACTCGATCTCTCGGTTAGGTGGCACTCCTAGTAAGTCTTCTGCGAACATGTCTAGAAAGTCACACATAACCGGTACATCAGACAGTTGTGGTGTTAGTGTATCCACATCCTTTACATAGGCCAAATAGGCGCTACATCCACGCCTCATACACTTTCCCGCCACAACCATTGAGATCACTTTCGGGATCGTCGTGACCTGATCCCCATAAACGGTTACCGAACTCCCGTCGGGCGTTGTCAAACGAATCATCTTCTTGTGACACACAATGTTCGCCTCGGAGTCCGCCAACCAATCCATCCCAAGAACCAAATCGAAACCACCTTAGGTCATCACGAACGGTCTAACAGGAAACTTATGACCTTCTAGTTCCACATCATAGTCTTCAAGCACCTCAGAAATCCTGGTAGACTTACCTATGGCAGTTTCAACATCAAAGGGCGCCTTAACACGTCTACTACTAACAGGCAGCTTAGCATAGAAAGCAAAAGAAATAAAACTTTTACTAGCACCAGAATCGAACAACACAGAAGCTAAGGTTTGGTTCACTAGAAATGTAACGGACACAACATAAGGATCCGTCCTAGCTTTCTCATGTGTCGTGGTGAATGCCCTGGCGTTCATCCTCGGTCCTTCACTCCCCGTATTTTTCTCCCCGGAACCCTCAGCCCTCGGGTTCTTACAGTCCCTACTCATGTGACCCTCTTTGCCCCGTCCTAGCTTTCTCATGTGTCGTGGTGAATGCCCTGCCTTAATCACTTCGGTCCCCACAGACGGTAAGATTTTCTGCATGACCTAATGCACTACTTCAACCACCGCCTCTTTCACCAAGGCCCTCAAGTTTGCACTCTCATCACCACCCTCCGGATGAGGGGTTTTGGGTTCTTCATGAACCACCTTCTCAACTCTGGGACTTCCTCTTGTGACCCGTGGTACAACACCACGTCCACCACCACCTCCGCCACGAGTGGCTTTCGCAGATCTACCACCGACCATTCACACGCACACTGAAAGATTCAAATACCAACACGGTCATTCAAGGAAACAACTCAGTTTATGTCAAGTATAGTAAGTCCCTAATTACAGTGGCTAGTTGTGATTAGCCACTTACTTTACTCTTCATACCCCAAGCATTACCTGTCCTCACTACATCAATATTTAAATCTACAAACAACACATAACCACATACCATGTGCACAAAATACCGGTTAACATTACGAAATTACCTGATGGCACACAGCTACTCAGACTGGCATCCTTTCCCTTTCCGTCCCATTCTTAGTTTTTGTTACGTTTTATTTTGAAAATTTACCCATTTCACTTAAACATTGGCTTTGATACGAACTTGTAAGGCCCCGATCCCGGGACGTTTACAGATGGTCAGACAACATCTCTGACACTGCAGTTAAACCTGTTTCTCCGGCTGCTGATCAGACAACATCACCATCAGGCACAACTGGTAAAAACATCACTGAAAACCAGGTGGAAGTGAATGTTCAAGCATCTCTTGGGTTGGGTTCAAAATCTTCTATCACACAATCTAAGATTTCCAAAACCACTCAAACTAAATCGGTTAAGCAAGAAAACAATCATCTTCTAAGACAAATAAATCAAAATGTTAAACAAGTAAAATTT
>BJCM01219523.1:0-13660 GCA_018326385.1 Flaveria bidentis | reverse complement strand
CCCATTTTCTAAATTGGTGTATTTATTTAATTGCATGATCATATCATCAATTAAATATTAATTGGTGTTAGCTAAGCTTGTTATTGGGTATGACCCGACTTGGATCATAACATACTAACCACATCAATGTTCTATGTTTCTTGGGCATAAAGAATCCAACAATCTCCCACTTGCACAAGATTCATAGAAGATTGATGCAAGTAGTAAATACCGCCTAACAACGGTTTACTACCCTTAATACACATGACTAAAAGCCATTCAATAACATCATGCCCTTCAAGTATCCAACTTGAAATGATTTAGGTGAATCAATCATTTATCCTTTTGTCACATATGTCATGTTAAATCCAAGGAAACATAATGATCATTCCTTGTTAATTTAACTTAATCAGGCCTTAGACATCTTGCTCTCAATGAATAAGAGGAACAAATTCCATCTTGACTACATACTTTTCTCACAATCACCTCGTGTCACACCTGAACATAGCCTTATGTACTCTTCACTGTTTCATAGCAGTGAAGAACTAGCTCAAGGTATAACACTTTGGTGAATATCAAAACCCAATATGTATCTTAGGTCGGAGGATACCAAATGATATTCACCTTTACTCAATTTTACTTATGATCAATCAAGAAGATTCCATGTAGTTAAATTTGAGATGCGGGTTAGTCCAATATTTGTATCCCACAAATATCTATGAACTTTGGCAGCAACCAATTTCTCTATATTCATTCCTTTTGAATATCCACCAATCCATGTTCATAATAGTCTTATGTTCATATTTGTTCCCACAAACATGACCGACTACGGACATTTTGAATAATAAACATATTCATGGATGTATACATGCTAAAATGAATATAACTCAAAATTTCACTAGTATATGAAGAGTTAAATATTACGTTGTTCTAAACTTTTAAATACTAAACAAATCAATTCCAATCACTAGAATATCGAAGTCCTAAGGCACAAGTATGACTTTCATGCTTTGCCCTTTCAAGGAGCTTCGTGAATGGATCTGTAATGTATTGATCGGTGTGAACTTTACGAATACATATCTTTCCCTTTTCAACTTCATCCCTTATATAATTGAATTTCACTCAATGTGCATAGTCTTTTGATATGCACAGGGTTCTTTGATTTATGCAATCGTACCCTCATTATCACAAAAGATTTCTAGGGGGTCTTGAATGGTAGAGACCACCCCTAGATTTGCGATAAATTTCTTTATCCATGCAGCTTCCTGAGCTGCTAATGAGGTGGCTATGTATTCGGATTCTGTAGTGGACAATGCTACCCTTTTCACAATGAAGATATACCCCGATTGTGATCGAGAATGATCTCGATAAGTTTGGAAACTCGCATCCATGTAACCTTTTACAACGAGTTTCTTTTCATCAGATCTGTATATTAGAAACATTTCCTTAGTCCTCCTAAGGTATTTCAACATACTATTAATAGCCATCAAATCGTTATTACTTGGATGCTGTTGATATCTGCTTGTCGTGCTTAACGCGCATGACACATCCCATATAGTGCATATCATCGCATACATGATGGATCCTATAGTAGACGCATATGGAATGTCCTTTATTCGATCTTGCTCATCCTTTGAGCTTGGATATTGAGATGTACTCAATATTGTCCCTTTTTGAATAGGTACCACACCTTTCTTAGAGTTTTTCCATCTTGAACCTTTTCAAGACTTTATTAATGTATGCACTTTGATTTAAACCTATCAACCCCCTCGATCTATCCCTATTTATCTTTATTCCCAAAATATAGGCCTCTTCACCAAGATTTTTATGGAAAAACAACTTCCAAGCCAGGTTTTAACATCTTCAATGGTTGAAATATCATTTCCAAAAGGTAGTATACCATCAACAACAATACTTGGAATATAATTATGCTCCCACTAGCCTTTTTATATACACAAGCCTCGTCAGCGCTCTTGATGAAACCAAATTTCTTGATCTCTTCATCAAGACACTGATTCCAACTGCTTGATGTTTGTTTCAATCCATAGATTGATATCTTTAACTTGAATACTTTATTAGGATGTTGTGGACCGACATAACCATCAGGCTGAACCATATGGATAGTCTCTTCGAGATGTCCATTAAGAAAAGTGGTTTTGACATCCATTTGCCAAATCTCATAGTCATAATAAGTAGCTATAGCAAATAATATCCTAATTGACTTTAGCATTGCCACGGGCTAGAAAATTTCATCATAATCAACCTATTGAGTTTGAGTGAAACCTTTTGCTACAAGTCTTGCTTTGTAAGTATCCATGTTTCCATGCATATCCGTTTTCTTCTTGAAACCCACTTTCATCCAACCGTTTTAGAGTTAAGTGGAGGGTCAACCAATTCCCAAACTTGATTGTCATACATGGATTGCATCTCAATGTTCATGGCTTCCAGCCGTTTGTCACAATCTGAATTGGACATTGCATGATAGTATGTAGTTGGCTCATCGGAGTCGACCATATAGCATCAATTCATGAAAGATCCATATCTTTCAGGTGGAACGGTAAAACTACCAGATCTGTGAATGTTTTGTGTGTATTGATCAACCTATTGATCATCATCAACAACCTCTTGTTGATTGCTAGTGTCAACTAGACGTGTATCGGCTTGTGGATCTTAATCCTTATCAAGTTCCAATGTTCTATACGTTATTCCTTCCATAAGGAACTTAGCTTTCAAGAACTCTGCTTTTCGAGCAATAAATACCTTTTGCTCTATTGGATCAAAGAAGTAGTATCCAATACAATCTTTGGGATATCCAACAAATATACACTTAGTGGATCGACTTTCGAATTTGTTTTGGGTGTTTAGCTTAACATAAGCTTCACAACCTTAAACTTTTAAATATGATAGCAACGGAACTCTTCCATGCCATATTTCAAAAGGTGTCGAATCCACTTTCTTAGTCCGGGTCATATTCAAAATACGAGCCATGGAGAGCAATGCGAAACCTCATAATGATAGAGGTAGTGAGCTTATAGCCATCATAGATCGAACCATATCCAATAGAGTTTGGTTTCTCCTTTCAGGCACATGATTATGTTGTGGTGTTCTAGGGTGGAGTAAGTTGTGAGACTATCCCACAACTTCTTAGATGATCCTGAAAAACCTCACTTAGGTATTCACCTCCTCTATCTTAACGAAGAACTTTGATAGTTTTATTGATTTGATTTTCTACTTCATTCTTGAAGTTTTGAACATTTCAAAAGTTTCATGTTTATGTGTCATCAAGTACACATAACCATAACGACTATAGTCGTCGGTAATGTTAATGAAGTATTTTCACCATTTCTAGTCATTGTCTTAAAAGGACCACATATCCGAATGTATGATTCCCAATAAGTCTTTTGCCCTCTCGTTAGTAACACTAAAGGGCGACATGGTCATTTAACCTTGTAAACAAGATTCACATTTATCAAATGAAACATTTTCATTTGTTTTCAAAAGACCATTCTTTTGAGGTGTTTGAATCCGATTCTTGTTTATGTGACCAAGATGACAATGCCAAAGATAAGAATCACTTAAACCTATTTTAAGTTTTTTAGTACTTGTTTGGTATAGTGAGTTATCAAAGGATGAATTATAATGAACCAATTAATAAATCCTATTAAAAGGCATAGCCTTGAAATAAAATACATCATCCATAAAACATAAATACCACTGTTAACAAACTTTAATTCATAACCACATTGTTTTAAACGGGAAACATAAATTATGTTCCTAGTCAAACTAGGATCATACAAAATGTTCTTAAGAAAAACTTCTAAACCATTTGAAAGTTTCAAAATATTGTCTCAATGGGCTTTGACATCAACTTTTGCTCCGTTGTCCATGTAGAGACATGTGTCTCCCTTCATGAAGTGCTTATTTCTTTTAAACCCCTACAACAAACTGCAAATGTTAGTTCCACATCCGGTATCCAATACCCATGTGTTTGAAGAAATAACATTTAAACCAATGTGAATTATGAAAGTTGTACTTGTGGTTTGCCCAACATCCCTCTTGTTTCTCAACTCTTTGAGATAGGTTGGACAATTCCCTTTCCAATGTCCTATCTCACAACACTCAAAGCATGGATCGTTCTCCGTTACCTTAGGCTTCTTAAGCTTTGGCTTTGGAGGTTCCGCTTTAGCCTTTCCTTTCCCCTTTCCTTTGGCAACATTTGCCTTGGGATCGGGGAATGGCGATCTCATATTTCCTCCCTCATTGATCGAGAGAACATGTAGAACCTTTCTACCCATCCCTGCCTCGGCTGTTTTGAGAATTGCGTGAAGCTCAGAAATGCTCTTGTCCCACCCATTCATATTGTAATTCATTATGAACATCTCAAACCTTTTGGTTAGGCCATTAAAGATCAAATCCGTGGCCAGCTCCTTTGAGACGGGGCAATTAAGCCTCTCGAGGCGATCAACGTGGCTTTTCATCTTAAGAACATAAGATGATATCGATTGGGTTTCTTCCATGCGACACGTGTGAAGCGCTCAAACTGTTTCGAAGCACTCTACCCTAGCTTGTTGTAAGAACATTTCCATCAACTGGGTAATTATGTCATATGCCCGAAGATGCTCCAAATCCTTTTGGAGTTCGGGAATCATAGTTCTCAACATGAGGTACGAAACCTGCATGGAATCCTCAATGTATTGAAGCCAATCGTTATAGGCCTCAACATCCTCGGGGTGGGGTTGGTCAGGAATGGGATCGTCAAGGACATAGGCCATTTTCTCTTGCTTGAGAACAATTCTCAATTTCAAAACTAGTCCAAAGATTATTATGATTAAGACGATCCCTTTCTAAGATGGTTCTCAATGATAGGGTATGGACGGTTGGGGTGGTAGCATTATTATTTGCGGCCATTTCTACAAAATTTACAAAGTTCATATTAGTATTTCTGAAAAATTACATTTTAATCATTAATACCCTTTTCCATATCTCATAGACAATTAATAATTAAAATCTAGAATCCAGCGTTACATATAAATGATGGTTAGGTGACCTTTATCCCATTATTCAAAATTAACAAGGTAGTTAACATTTGACAATTGCAACCTTTTGCAACTTCTAGTCTTATAGGATCGATTAAACATCTTATGTTTAGTTGCATGTAAAATCCTATCAACACCATTGTACGCCATGCTTCGGTGCCCTATGCACGTGGTTTCCAATTCAAGCCGTCCTACTTACACACACGTGTGAGTTTACACATACAAGTGGTTAGGTGACCTTTATCCCACAAATATGTTAAGCCCACCTCAAACACACAAGTTCCCTAAAAGTGGTTAGGTGACCTTTATCCCATAATTATTTCTCAAGTGATTCGAGTGTCATGTAAAAGGATGGTGTTAAACTCGTTTCCAAAGGGATTTAAGTTTTCATTAATTCTAGTTATGAAAACTCTATGTACCTTGTATTTGCATGCTTTCAAATACATGGAAGCCTATGGTTCTATTTTTAGTAAAAGCCATTTTTATTAGAATCATTAATCCTCCTAATAACTTTTATTAACATATTAATGATTAAGAACCATGAAAATTCAGCTTGTTATGATCATTTATTAAGGTTTTTAAGCATATACACATATCAAACAATCAACATAAAATAGATAATCAAACAAGCATATAAGAAACAACCACATGTGCATAACCATAGCCACTATGTCGACAACACTTGTTTGCCATCACAAGTGTTATCATTTGGTCTTTCCTAAGGGTTGAACACAACACAAAAGATGAGATCTCCAAAGACCCCCACTTGAAGTTGCATCCAAATGCTTCAAGTCCTTCTCTTTGTGTCTTCCCTTTGTGCTTCCAACTTGTGCATCTTCTTTTACAAAATTTATATCCTAATAAAAATTTTCTAATAAAAGAAAATACACTTAATCTATCTATTACATCACCATTGAATGAATAAATAAATTACAACCAAATACAAGAACAAAAGAATAATATTACAACCCATAAAGAATGAAATCAACCAAAACCAAATCGACACAAGGTCAAGGCTAGGTTATACACCAATATGAAACAACATATACAACATCCAAGAACCAAAATAAATCCACATTTAACCCTAAATTTTCAGCCAACGTAAACCAAGAATTTAGGGTTTTTGTCCAAACAAAATATAATCAACCATTTGACATCTATCTTTCAAGGTTTAATCATAAGCATGTAAGATATAACCTTGAAAGATTGGGGATTCATCATATCATCACAAAACAGCCCCTATAAGGTTGTTAAAGTCCCATAAAACCAATTTTACAAGGAAGCCAGTCATCCACATATCTGGCTCCAGATGCCAATGTTGGGTTTGTTAGACCAATATCAAAGTTGTTAACCATTTAAACATAAAAAACGCAACGGAAACAAACCTTAATATTACGTTTTGTAAACTGAAAATTAAGACATATAACTTAACATCAACAAACCCAAGAACATAGGATCAAATATATGTGTATGAACTAACTATCAAGAAGAAATAACAACCAAAACAACACATAAGAAACTACCTTTTTAGAGCTGTCAAAAACGTGCGATATGTGGAAGAAGATGATGTTCTTGAACGACCAAAACACCAAGGAAAGGTGTCCTCAAGCTTCCATACCCACAAGCATCAAGCAAAGACCTTAGTGCTAGGATTTCTACACCAAAAACGAACCAAGAGGGTTGCTGGAACTCTATTCCAGCTGTGAACTTCTTCAAGGTTGAGAGACTTTTTGTGCCTTTGGTCCTTTTGCATGTAAGAGAGAGTGAGAGGTTGAGTGTGGGACTTACCAAGAGTGTCTTGTTTCAAGACATAAAATGAACCAACCCCATAAAGGGGGGCGGCTGAAATGTCTCCAAAATTGGGTTTTCCCCCTATTTTAATCATCCATTTTAATTATAACAAGTCACTAATTGAGTTATATAATTAACCTTTTAATTGTATAATTCATACACTCTATATTATTATTTGATGTTATTTAACTAACTTAAATAACATTACAAATAATACTCATGAACAAAATATCCTTATAAATTGTTCCATCTCATATACAATTTATTTAGAAAATCCATTTTGTAAATTGGTGTAATTATTTAATTGCTTGATCATATCATCAATTAAATAATAATTGGTGTTTTCTAAGCTTGTTATTAGGTATTACCCGACTTGGATCATAACGTACTAACCACATCAATGTTCTATGTGTCTTGGGCATAAAGAATCCAACACGTAGTTGCTGGCAAAACAATCCATAGATACCTTAAAGTAGCACCTAAACTAGGCCTTTGGTATCCAAGGAACAACAATTAAAATCTCCATGGTAATTCTGATAGTGACTATGGTGGCTGCAACATCAACAAGAAATAAACATCAGGTGGATGCCAATTTCTTGGTGGAAGGATTATCTCATGGCAATGCAAGAAGCAATCTTGTGTCTCTACAGCTACTACTAAAATTGAATACATGATGCTGCAAGTTGCTGGGCTCAGCTGCTGTGGATTCAGAATCAGATGTTGGACTATGGATTCAACTTCATGAGCACTTCTATCAACATTGATAGCAATAGTGTTATCTCCATTACTAAAAATGCAGTACAACACTCCAAGACAAAGCATATTGACATCAGGTATCATTTCATAAGAGATATTCACGAGAAAAATCTGATTAAGCTAATCAAAGTTGATTCAAATGAACAGTATGTTGATTTGTTCACCAAATCCTTTGATGAATAAAGAGTTTAGTATCTCGTTACAACTATTGGGATGATAAACATTGATTAGTCTATCTCCTTTGAAAAGCTTTTCAAATATGCAATGTCATTTGTCAAAACAATCTAAGCCCTGTTACAAAAGGTTTTCTCTGAAAATTTTCTAATTATACATTCTTCCGAAGAGAAATTAACCCTTAGAAGATGTTTTATATATCTTCCTTAAGGGGAAGTCTTCTTCTTGAAAACAATTTTTAGTCTAGGAAGAAGCGATTGACAGTTTATTCGATCTACTTTTGAAGCTTACAATTTTTTATTCGGATAGCACTTTTTTCTCAGAAGTAAGAAATTACCTTCGGAAGTTAAGTTGGCTTCAGAAAAAGGTTACCTTCTGAAATCTCTTATACTCGGAAGAATACCTTACTGTGTAACATAAATATTTGGGACCCACAAATGTAAAAGGTATAGATTTTCTTAATGAGGTCGGAATATTTTAAATGTTTTTAACCTTCCTGCCCTTGTCATATCATATCCATCCTCCACTTTCACCCATTTAAATATTTCGACTTATCCATTTTAATCTTGTTACCGATTTCACTACCCAAAGCTTTCTTCATCTACAATTTACCTAAATTATGCTCATTTCTTTGTTCTTTCTCAAATGGCGCTTAACATCAACACAATCAAGTCACATTCTTGGACTCATCCATGGATGTTGACTTCTCTAAAATTATCTCCTTCTTGACCCAATCCACTTACTTCATAACCCTAACTATGAACCCCACCGTGTATTCAAACCTTATGGTTGATACTTAGGGGAATGCACAGATCATAACCCAGAATGGGGTTAGGGTTTTGAAGTCTAGCATTTGTAAACAAGAGTTGATCATATCCAAACAGCTCATAAGGGAACATCTCAAGCTCCATGATGATGGTTCTCTGATGGAGTTCCCCAAGACTAATGTTGATAAAACCTATATCCTAATGGGATATGGCAGTGATGTTAGCAGATCCACTGTTTACAAGTTCAACTTCTCATACCAGTGGAAATTCCTGCTACACATTGTCTTGTACTGCCTTTCCAACAAGTCAAGGGGATAAGATAAAATCCCATATGAACTAGGTTTTCTAGTTCATGGGTTGGTAAGAGGCCTACACTTTAACTATTCCGGATTTGTGCTGACTAATTTGATGGACAACATTCAAAGGGAGACATTCTACATGTATCCTAGGTTCATCCAGCACCTAATCAACTGTGAGTTGGACCAGAGCAAGCTTGTCTATGTAGCTGCTCTTCCAGTCCCTCACAAAAGGCTGACCATCTTCAAGATTCTGAAGAGTATGTCCACCAACTTCACCAGAAGAGACACTCAACTTCTACCAGGTATTATTGAGCGTATATCTCCTGGTGACATCCCGGTTAACCCCACAGGTGATGAACCCACTCCAGCAACCATTCTCACATTGCCAGTTCTACTTACTCACCCTATCAAATACACATATCAGAGACACCCCAAACAAACCCTTAATCAGTCTACTCTGATTGATCAAACCCATCCAATTCTACATAAAAAGACTAGAGTGGAAACATAGACTCCCACTCAATATGAGGTCTCACCATACTTCACAATTGACCTCAACATAGGATTTGAGTTTCCTTGGTCTTAATTCCCTAAGCCTGAAACCAAAGCTTGTAGCCCTCGGGTTGAGTCTCTATACTCCCCTTGTTAGGATCGTGTACTGGATGATTTACTAACTGATTTACGTGTAAACCGAGTCAAATAGTGCGGAATCCTATTTGATTGGCGATCTAATCAGTGAGAACGCACGTAGAAACAATTGTGTATTGAATCTAACATTACGAATCGATTAGGAATCGATCTACTGCGATCTATGAACTTGTAGTATGATCTTAGAGGTCTCTGGACGGCTAGGGTACGTCTGGAGTCGAAATGTGTTCAATGCTTATGTTTTTTCACAAATTAGGTGACATTTATAGGTTAGGGTTGTTCCCTTGAGCCATCATCACTATCATCTCCATCTCCTTCCTTGATCTTTAAGGGCTCGTCCTTTGTTCCCTTAAGCCGTAGCATGATGGTCTTGTTGGTGGTCTCCAACTCCTCTATCCTTTTAGCTGATTGGGCATGCTTCTCCCGGAGTTGGGACATCTCTACGCGTTGTGCATCCATCAGCTGGGCCTGCTACTCTATCTGTTGTGCCTGCTGAGATATCTGCATAGATTGGGCAGAAGTAAGGTCTACAAGCTGTCGATTTTGAGCAGTCTTCTCGTCATCGGCAGCCAACAGCCTCAGCACCATACAGTTAAGTGCCGAGAGTTGTTCCTCTACCCTACTGGGAGGTAGAGGTGATCCAGATGTATAGGAGGGGTATGATGATGGACCGACATGGTGGCTAGTGGTGGTGGTGGTGGCAGTGGTGAAGATTATAGGTGGTATAGATGAAGGTGGTGGTGGATGAAGGAAGATTGGGGGTGGTATAGATGAAGGTGATGGTGGAGTAGGTGTGGTAGATATTGTGGTAGATGGGATGGCTGTAGTGGTGGTAGGTGGAGTAGTGGAGGTAGGCGGAGTGGTGGTAGTAGGTGGAGTGGTGGTGGTAGGTGGAGTGGTGGTGGTAGGTGGAGTGGTGGTGGTAGGTGGGGTGGTGGTAGTAGGTTGAGTAGTGGAGGTGGTGGTAATAGTGGTGGTGGTGATGAAGGTCAACCTCCTCTTCTTCTTCTTCAACATGTGGGGTTGAGCCATCCTTTTCTTCCTCGATCCCCTTAAGGTGGATGCTCCCCCTAGAACCCCGCTGGACTGATCAAAAGCATAAGTAGGATCAGTGTCAGCCTCCCCAGATTCGCCAGGGCGTCAACCAACCTCCCGAATACCTCGGTCGGTGGCAACCATCCGGCTCCCCACAGTGCGGGTTAGGGGCTCCTCATCAGTATCCTCCTCCTTATTAGGAATGAAGTCCTGATGGAATCCTGCAGCCTCTGCTCCATCCTTGCTATATAAGTACACGCTGAATGTCTTCAGCGGTGATCTCAATATCCATTCAAAGGATAAAGCTCCTAATGCGGTACGGCTCACGTGATCGGTCAACCGATGCATTCTCCCAGAAGGCCTGTTGTAGAGACCTGTAAGGGGTGCATGGTGTAGAAATAGCCCGGTGGATCCTGGATCGCTTAAGGAAAGCAATGATCCCTGCAAACTCGGCCCCATTCTGAGTTGTGGAGTCTATGTGAGCACAAATGTTGTGCTTGGGGTTGATAGACCATCTATCAGCCATCTATCTGTAATACAAGACACATAAACATTAGATAATCACACGACACAAATTAGTTCTAATTAAATTGATTGAAATTCATTCTGGCTAATTCATGCGATTGAACCATGCGACTGTGTTCAGTCAGTTGTTCTGTCATGCAACTGGATTCAGTCGGGTGATGAATAGGCGAATGAGTTCAATCGGTTGACTGAGCCTGCGATTGGTTCAGTCGGCCGACTGAGCTCATTCGTATGATTCATTCGGCAGATTGAGCCATTCGACCAGCTCAATCGTGCGATTGGAGTTCATCCTGACGACCAGTCGCATGACCCACTGTTCGGTCAACTGAGATTCGAATCTTGACCAATTCGTGAAATTAAACCTTGTGTAATGGCTTGTTAGACTCACAATCACTTAACTAATAACCTAATAACTTTAGTTTTAACATTTTACTTGGTTTAAGTAGGTTATTAGTCCATTAAAAGGTTCGGTTCTTGTGAGGGTCGTATTTCACAGATTAGGGCACCATTCCTCAAGATTTCGGTGAGATTTCAACTCATTGTACCTGTATAATCGCACACAAATGTCAAAATATCAATAGAAGTATAAAATCTTGGTCTGATGAAATTTTGGCAGAGTAATGGTAGGCTATGCGATATGAGGGCGATTAGGGGGTGATGAGTCGAATGTGATCGACTGTGCCCAATTTATACTGAATCTAAGTTCAATTGGCCGACTAGACCCATTCGCTCTGTTCATTCGGGCGAATGGACCTTAGTCGTGCAATTGGCTCAGTCGATCACATTCAATCGGCTGACTGGAGTTCAGTCAGGCGACTGACTCATTCGCACAAACTCATTCAGTCGAATGGCTCGATCTGATAATCCAATCGGTTGAATGGTTCATATTCATGTCCATTCGGCTATTTAGTGCATGAGTATGGTCCATTCGCACGACTGGTTCATACTCATGGTCCAGTTATGCGATTGGAACATATTCATGATCTTGACTTTGTGACCATTTTTCACTTACACCCTTTTTAACTTTTGATTTAACATTATGAACCTTTGATCATCTCAGACATGATCATTTTAACTTGAAAAACTTTTGACCACCTCAGACGTGATCCTTTTAAACAAATTTCTCACCTCAAACGTGACTGATTTTACCGTTGAAAAGTACGTGTGGTGACCTTAGACGTGACCCTTTTAGGTGATTAACTCCATTACTGAATTCCATGATGTAGTCCGATATTAAACAAACTGAATTGACTAAATTTAAATAAAATAAAAGACTTAAACTGATGTACAAAACTAAACTTGTTTTTGACTTTTTGTGTGAGATGCAAATCCTAAGATAGAAATATAGTGGATGCGGTTCCGGAATGGGCAACTTCAATTTATTTTGACCATGACTGGACCAATTCAAATTGGAATCATACAGGCAACTCAAATCATTTAGGAAATCTTATCAACATCTTTTGATGCTCAATTCTTGTTTTTCATCTAGAGTCATTAGCAAGTTTAGGAAATCATACTAGTACTATTAGATTCCCAAATTGATTTGAACTTTCAAGAATTGTAGCCATGATGATTTTCAGTATACTGGTCCTCTTAAATCCATACACATACTTTTGACACGGATTGGTGATAGTTTAAGGTTTAATTATTTCAACTAACATTTGTGGATCCCACGCTTATATGGTAATCAACATTCCTCAAGAGATTTTTGAGTGGTCTACGGGTATTTTAACAAGAAGAAACTATTCTTAGAGCTTTCAAAGAGAAGCCAAGCCTCAGGTCAGTGCCATCGCACAACAGAGAGGCGGCAAACAACAATGAATTATAGAATATCTAGGTTATGCTTATCCTCAGGTCAGTTCCATCGCACAGCAGAGAGGCACACAACCTATCTTCTTGTTAGAGCATCTTTATTTTTCATTTGCATATAACGCACCAACAACATAAGTTATTAGCTTGATAGCGTTTTCTTTTCATTTTTTTCTTGTGTTGGGACCGATGGCGTACGGAGTACAAACTGATTAAACGTGAAACCGAATCAAATAGCGTGGAATTCTATTTGATTGGCGATCCAATCAGAGAAACTGTTAACCCGATCAAACCTAACGACTAGAATACATTAAGAATAGACTAGGAATGATCAGAAACGTTCTATGAACTTGGAAGGGACAAACTGGATGAACTTGGACTGCTAGGGTTGTGAATTATCGAAATCTCCCGTTTTTCCACGAATTATATGGTATTTATAGGTTACAGTCTTCATTCGTATGACTGAGCCAAGCGACTGGCTCAGCCGTGCGACTGAGTCATACGATTGATTCATTCGTACGACTGAGTCAGTCTTATGACTCAGTAGTGCGATTGACTCAATCACCTTGTTCAGTCGTGCGAATGGTCCACTCGCATGGTCCAGTCGTGCGACTGAAACAAATTACTTAGTTAAACACATTCTTGAACCTTTAATGATTCAGAACATGTCTAACAACTGTAAGCCTATATAACATGTTCATATATGCGTGTACCAATACCTAATATCAATAGATATAATATTAAACAATCAACAAACATTCATAGAAGAGTTTTTTTCATTTCATAGATTCAACATTACATATGTGTTACAAGATGAAAGTCTATTACATTTAAGATCACT
>BJCM01219516.1:0-15970 GCA_018326385.1 Flaveria bidentis | reverse complement strand
ATACCTGATAATTGTAAACACATGAAACTGGGTCATTCGCAGGAGCATATGCGAATGAGACTCAGTCGTACGACTGAGCCATGCTAATGGACCAGTCGTGCGACTGAGAGGTGCGATTGGTTCAGTCGTACGATTGAACCATATGCATGGTTCAATCGCTCAAATGGGCCCAGTCGCATCTAATATGGGCCGATGCCTATATATATCTGTTTCAATGTGTAGAGAGTTAAGGGTTTTTGGGAGGGAGTCTGCCCGGGAGCCTAGGGCTGCCGGATGAGAGGGGAGACCATGCTCGATCTTCCCCTTGCCAAGAGTCTTGATTCTTATGTTGTAACGAGCTTGTAATCGTTAGGTTTTATCAATGAAACCATTTAATTATAGTTCGTATTATTGTTGATTTCTTGGTTTGTGCTGCTGTTTATCCTTCTGTCAAGAACACGCTCGGATGTTTATCGATCTAAGACGAGTTCACAGCTGCTTGAATGGTGGTGGGCGACGGTGGTGGTGGTGGATTCAATAGCGATGGTGGTCTGACATGGAGTCGGTTATATGGTCGTGGGTAGTGGTGATGGTGGATTGAATGGAGGTGACGGTCTGAAATGAATGTCGGTTGAATGGTGGTGTGCGACGGTGGTGGTGGATTGAGGTGGTGGTGGTCTGAATATGAGTGATGATGGTGGGTGGCGGTGGCGGTGGCGGTGGAATGAATGGTGGTGAAGGTTTGATGGGAGTAGGAGATGATAGTGGGAGGGTGGGTTGGATTGGTTGTAGTTAATTACATAAATGGTCTCTAAATTTAAGAGATTGTAAAATTACAAAAATAGTCCCTCAAATGGTATTTTAGTCATTTTATTTAAATTAACAGAAAAGTTAACGTCTGTTAGTCTTAATATCTTGTCTCGTTACAAATTTAAAACACAATACTCTAACTTGTTACAAAAAACCCTTTGTATCCAAACTTGTTATTTATATAAACCATAGGGACTATTTATGTAATTAACTCTAAAAAATATTAAAATAATGAAAAATTATTAATTACAAATCAATATATTAAAATAAGATATAACCAAAATCTTCGTTATTATAAATTGAATAAAATTTTTTATCTAAAGAAACATTTTAAAAAATATCATTTTAAATATTTTCTTATTATAACTCTCAATTTTAATTATTTTTTGTTTTCAAAATACTAATTTTAAAATATTTTGTATTTTTTATTTGATATTTTAGAATTTGTTCTTATTTAAAATTTATATCTTTAGAAATAACTCAATCTAAAAAATTTAATTAATATTATTAGTAATTAATGTGATTAATTAATAAAAGAAAGAATCGAGAAAAATTTTGTGAGAAGAAATATGGTATTGTCACATGTATCTCCTAGTTACCAAGTTATTGTTATAGGAAATACGAGGAGTCAAGTTAAAACTTTATTTTAAACGAAGACCATTTCCAAGACAATAAAATATAACTTGAGTTCAATTCACTAACTACTTTTAGCAACTTTAATTTGTGTCTGTGTTAAAACTTTTTTTTGGCGAAACGGAATAAATTATGTTTAAAACAGAGTTGTATTCAAACTAAATTATATTTGTGTATCACATATTATATGAGTTGATGATGACATGCTAGTATCATGAATAATAAAAACGATACCGACTAAAAAACATCGTTACCATTAACTTTATGTATATGTTTCGATCTTTAGAATGGGGTTGACGGAACTTCATACGTTTCTTTTATGTATTTAACTGCATTAATGTCACAGAAAAAATGCATGTAATGAAGTACGCAAACACTTCACATCAAGCGGGCTTAGTATCTACTTAAATTATATTTATCAAAATTGTTGATAAATGAAGAATATTAATTATCAAGTTGTTTATAATTATTAAAAGGGTTTGACTAGATAAGTTTATATAATTATCTAATTATCAGTTATTTGATATTTTAATTTAATTTTAATAATTACTGGATAATTTTTAATATTAAATCACTACCCCTAACTTTATTCTATATGTTTATAAATTATTATATACAGGATGTTAGGGGTGTTAAAAAGATATGTAACAACTTATTACAAATGCTAGTTCCTTTCATATCTCTCTCTCGTCATCATCTTCCCACCTCAGCACAACACGTAGGAAACATGTAGTCTCAGTAAAACTAACATTTTATTTTGCTCAATCTTTAAAGCTAAAAACAGAGTTGTTGATACTTATAAGAAGCTCCCTACGTAGTTAAATATGTATGTCATATTTTAATATAAATAAAAGAAGTATCAATATTATTATTTAATCAGAAAAGACTCATATTCTCTACAATAGAGAAAAATAAACCCACATCATGTTGTTAGTGGGGGCAATTTTGGTACCACTAGGTAAAAACGCACCAGTCTACATTAACTCTTTATTAACTAGAAACACATGATTTTGTCATGTCTAACATTGATGGTTTCTATACAAGTCTCCAAAATCTTCCATCCTTGAATCCCATGGAAGCTCATAAGGATGTTGAACATCTACCCATGAATTACAGTCTTGGATACCGGTTCTAGAGCTGGCATGTAACTCGTTAGCGCTTGAAGTTCCACCATTTATATATCCCGTCAAATTGTTTTCTTCATGTAGCACTCTTTGTGATTGTTCATATTGGATGCCAATAGGAGTGGCATGAATCCCTTCAAAATGATTGTTTTCCCTTTCTTGACCGTTAAATGTATGTCTTCTCGCTCCATCATCCGAGCATGGGAACCTCATGTCTATTAAGAAGAAACAATAGAGCAATCACATTGTTGTATGTACTAATTTCAACTTTTTTACTAATTAAACAGTTGTTTAAGATAATTTTTATTTTAACATGCCACCATTAAAAAAAACAATCCGATAGAATAAAATAGGTTAAATATAAATAATTAGATAGGTTAAAAGTAAGTAGATATATAACTTGTTTTCTTTTAGAACTTTAATGTTGGTATTATGATACTATTAGTATAAGTATGCAGTTTTACAATCATATGCAAAGTTATTTATGAAGGTCCAAACGTTTAGAGGACAACTATCAACGTGTCACATGATCAGGTCCGTAATAAAAATTACATGTTTGAGTCGTTACCAACCCAACTTGATCATGTAATTGTTCTACCTTTAGTTTTTGGTACAAGAAGACCTAAAATGTACTAGCAGAGTGTTACCTGACATTGGTAGATTAGAATCAAGAGCTCCATGAAAGTGAGTGGGTGGTCGATGATGAATGTTCATGTACGAGTTATCTGAGTAGTGACTCGGGTCATGGTAGAAAAATGGATAGTTGTTAACCGGGAAAGGCTCTTGGCTCAAACTTAATAGTCGATTGTCACACTGAAGAAGCTTCTCATATTGCTTATCGAGGACTCCAGGAGGAAATATGATCGAATGTTGTCTGCAAGAACCATAGGATATACTTTATTAGCGCGACACGTGTAAAAATCATAAATAATCAAATTTTAGCCTTTTACTATACAAATTCATAAATATTAATATTCAAAGAAATTCAAATTGTAATATAATTCTTGATAATCAACAGAGTCCATCTAAAGTCTTCGAATAGTCATTTTGTTTTAAAGTTTAACATGCCCACTTCTATTCATGTATTGCTAGTATGAAGAAACTATACATACCTACAGATAGATGCTTGACCTCCAGTAAAATCTGTTGTTTGCTTCCATTGCGTATGTTTTCGAGGTTGGGGATTGATCTCTCGGCAAAACAACGGTGGATGGCTTAACTGCATAATATGCTCATGTTATAAAATGATACGCGATGTTAACAACAAGCATTTAAAGAAAAGAAATAAGACTAACCTCGATTTCCAAACGACCATGCTCGCCATCACATACGAACGCTCTGATGGCTGATATTTCCGACCATTGTATTTCTAACTTGTTCTTTAGTGGCCCATCTAGAAATTCCCAAACAAGCTTCTTCTTTGCATAGTAGATTTTGGCTACTAAGTCTCCTTCGTTTCTTGAAATCCTCTGCTCATATGTATAAACTTGTGTCAATTAATATGTTCATCTTAATGAAGCTAGAACTAGAAGGGCTCAAGACTTGGGCTCACAAGGTCCAAACAAAGGGTGAAAGCCCGGCCCAGTCCAAGGCTCAAAACTTGGGCTTGTATTGGGAATTCTTTGCTTCAATTAGTTTTGTGTGAAACACGTTTTACTTAGTAGTTTAGCATTAACAAAAGTACAGATCCTTTTTAATTAGACTCAAATAAACTCTGTTTAGGATTAAATTATTCATGTATTGTTAACAATACATTAAATATGACTTACCAGCTTTTATAAGTTATTGAAGAAAAGCACTAGATATTAATACTCTTAAAAGTTTAAGATTGATATTTGACACTTTTGTTTCTAATATCAACGTTTGATAGCTACGTCAATATCAATGTTTGATAGCTACGTAAGTAACTACGTAAGTAACTACCAATATCAATGTTTGATATCAATGTTAATTGCATTATATCCTCTCTAAAAAAGATTCTACTTTATATAAAACCAATAAAACAATAAAACGACACGTGGTCAATGAAAAAGAATAAAAAAAACCTTCCACAAGCCGATTTGTAACAGAAGTGCAGGGAAATTAGAAGCCTTCATCTTCTCAGGAGCGTGTTGAGATTCAACCTTCTTTTCGCCTCTCAACGCCATCTCCACCATGTTGATCAGCGAGTTCGACTTTCTCAAAGTCAAACCGATCGGACTACCTGCCTGCGTATATCGCACAACAACGTTTAATAACTCATCACCTAAATTAAAATATATATATACATATATATCACAATAAAAAGAAACACAAATGATGAGAAATTTGATCGAAACCTGAGGATGGAGATGGGGAGCATAATCGGGGACTTGATCGAAACCTGAAGCGATTCCTCTATCGTTGCTGCTTCCGTCGAAATCGAATGTCATCACAGGTTCATCATCATGAGAACGATGATGATGATGATGATTATTATTGTACAGTATGTGGTTATCTGGAAATTGCTCATTGTTGTGGGAGTTTTGGAAGTAATTAGTCGTCATTGATGGTGATTAAGATGAAAAAAGCAGTAATTAGAGTAGTATATGATATGCTCTGAATTGAATTGAATATGTGAGGATGATTCGGGATGAAGAAAGAGAGGTATCACGCTATTTAAAGGGAGGAATTTGAATGAGAGTTGGAGTGTGTGTGGGTCCGTTTTTACAAGTTAGTTATGATTTTATTATCTTTTTGATTAACTTATGTTCAGATTAAAGTGTCTTATACAACTGTAAAACTAATATATATGGTACATGTGATCTTAAACTATTCACACTTTAAACATTATCTTTATAAATACACTGAAAATTACTATTTTCGTTTTTTCTAATTTTTATACTTTTATTATTATATATTTGTTCGTTCACTCACAACCACTTTAAAAATATTAAAATTTTGTATGGATTTAACAATAAATTCTTACATTTACAAATGAACAGATAATATTTTTTGTCATTCACTCACGATCACTCTTAGCCATTACCCATATTGTTATAGATAAAGCTTTGTTTTAATTATTCGCAATGGTTTGTTCTTATTATAATGTAAAAGGGTTGCAGTTTTTAATGATTATACATAAAATTTCTGCAGCAAGATGTAAAATATTTTTGTTACAAAATGTTATAACATTACTAACTACATAAATAAGTACGTCATCATATATCTATTAACAAAGAGGTGAATATTTAAATAAAAAAGAAGTTACTATACTATTACTGTATTACAGATACAGTAGTAAGCTCAGCAATATCTGCGGATAAAACCCACTAAAACAGGTTCACGATGATGAATCGACATTTATTTTATCTTTTAACAAATGTGTGATTAAGCAAATTATCCATTATTTGTACTCACCACTAATATTTTATCACGTGTCATGTGAACTTTCGCCCACAATGAAAATAAAAAGAAGTTAAAAAGAAAAGGAGAGGATGTGGGGCACAAAATCTAATTAATTAGTAGGGGTGGAGAGGGCGGCTGCAAATGGCTTCCAAACATCTACAAAAGTATTATAAAGTCAATCTACACTTACCTATTTTGATTTTAAATATATATGTCACACGAGTTGCATGAAGAAATCTATATGTTACCATATACTACTTGCATTATAAATTGATGGTTGTAATGATAAAAGTAGTTTAAGCAATAGAAACTATTATAAAAGGTAATTATTTGATGTGAATAACTTATTAAAATGTGTCAGTAGTGTAGAATATCTAACCAATAATGTATGAATTAAGACCGTTGTAAAAATCGCTAGGAGAATCTGATAAACTAGTAAATTAAGATTGATTTGTAAGTTATTAGTGACTAAAAAGCTAAAGAGAGAAACTGTTTTGTCTTTTAAATTTTCATAAAATACTTGTTCCATGGACCTTAAATTTCAAATAGCATCAATTTACTTCATTAATCTAAAAAAATACATCAAAAATAATATTATCTTTAATATGAATATTTTATTGTTATATAGTTTTTTCACTAAAATGACACCTGTATTATTCTTTTAACGGCAAATATAAGTTATTTTAAAATAGAGATTTTATTAAACTTGTGAACGATCTAAGAGCATTCATGGTGGGTTTTTTATTTTTGATGTGAGTGTGTGCCATATGTTATAAGGGATGGTTGTTAGTGATTGTGAGTAAATAAAAGATAATATTTATGAGGATTTTATCATGATTTCTATATTTGGAGAAATATGTGAGAATCACGGTACAACCTCAATAAATGTTTTGATATTTTAAAAGTGCTTGTGAGTGGAGAAGAGAAAAATGTAATGATAAAGATATTAAAAAAATATTATTTAATTGAAAGAGATTGGAAAAAAATAATGCTTTTATGTAAAAATTGAGATGAGTTGAAGAACCCACTATAAATGCTCTAATATAATAAAAGTTATTTTATAAATAAGATATATATTTTTTTAAAGTTAAATAAGAGTTATTTTGCACAATTGATATAGAGCTATTTTAAAACAAACTTGACAAGAGTGCTTTGAAATAAAGAAGACACTCACGTGGTAAGTAAGCTTGAGCTTTTTTGTAATTGCAAGTGTTTTATAATTCAAATATTAACACCCTAAGAGCATTCACAGTAACTTCCTTATTTTTATCCATATAATTACATTAAAAATCACTATATTTTCTCTCTTCTTTTCAATTAAATAATACATTTTATACCATTATCATTACTTTTTTCTTTCTCCTCCACTCACAACCACTTAAAAAAATATTTAAAAATTTATAAGGATTTAACAGTGATTTTTCAAATATACCAATCCACAATAACATTTTCTCTCTCATTCCCTCACAACCACCTAAAACCATTCCATATAATATACCAAACGCACTCACATACTTTTAAAAATTCCACTATGAGTGCTCTAAGACCATATCCCAAGCTTTTTTCATCATATAAAATCTTTCAAAGGATCTCGGTTATCCCCCGTAATCCCTTCATACCTATAAAAACAACAGAAATAAATCAGACTTCATTCCAGTACCGAAACACATATTTACAAAAGCATATGAGATAAATGCGGTAAAAATGGGTGCTAAAAAGCGATGAAACAAGCATAAATATGCTCCTAACAAACAAGAACAACGATCAACTGGTATGTGAGAATCTATATAATTTTGGATTTACATATATGCATATTTTCATCAATTTTTTTTACCTTTAAATATTACCTGTTAGATTTAGGATCAATAGATCTAGTCCATTTTGTATAGGCTTAGAACTTGAATTAATATCTGTAATGAATGCTTGTAATTCATTATTAGTATGCGTTAAATGTATAGGTTAACCCATATATATGTGTTGATTTATGTATGTTTGCAGGTAAAAAAATTATAATTGGTGAATTTCTGAAATTGACCAAGTGACAGAAACATCTAAGGATGAACATTTTGTTCTTCCGTAGATATGTTTCTTACAAGTAAAATACATCCGAAGATCTTCTGCGGATGAACAACCAGCTCTTAGGATGAAAGAACAATATACCTTCGGAAGACAAGATACATTCGGAAGAACAAGTTTTCCTGCGGAAGAACAAGTTTACCTTCGGAAGAACAAGTTTGCTTCGGAAGAACAAGATTCCTATGGAAGAACAATTATCTACGGAAGACAATTTTCCTGCGGAGTCCAAACACTCGTATTCAAATAATACAAGTGTTACAAGTCAACAAGGCAGTTATGTGAATCCCAAGAGATCCGGTGATTCCTTAACAGAAACAACTCCAAATCCCAAGAGATCCGGTGATTCCTTAACAGAAACAATTCCAAATCCCAAGAGATCCGGTGTTTCTTTAACAGAAACATTGTTGTCTATAAATATGGATCTTAGGTTTTAAATCAAACAGACGGCTGAGACAGCTTCGGCGACAAACATCCAAGCAACAACATTACAATCACCAAACATCATATCAAATCACACAAATCAAAACCCTAGCAGCCGTTACATCATCAAACACTAAAATCAGTATCATTCATTCATTCATTGTTTATTCAACTGCGATCATTAACATGTTTTTAATGATATACGTTTGAATTGAATATTTGTCTGATCATTAATTGTGTTTCATTCATTGTGTTCATCTTATTCTTTGATCATTATTGATATTGTAATTAATACAAACAATTAAACCAAGTTAACATTGATTCCACAAACATTGACTTGACTTCAATCAACACTGATAATTTCTGATTGCGATCCTTAAATTCATAGGTAGTATCAGAGCCAAGTGCTCATTGATTTAGATCGATTGATCTATCAGTGTTAGTTGTGTTTAATTTTTTTCAGAATTCTTTAGATTTATTAGTTTTTACTGATTAGATCTATTGTTTTTGAGCAAAGAGTTTGTGTGATATTTGATTTGTCGTTCAACATTACATAGTTCGATTAACTTGGATCTATATTCAAGTCAATTGAATAGTAGATCTTAGTTATTGATCAAAATCAATAAATTGTTCATATCTATTGAACAAATTCATTAGTTAAAGTCTTAGATCTTAACTCATGAGCAACTTTGGTGGATCATCTTACCAACCTCCAAAGTTGGAAACAAAAGCAGACTTTAAATCCTTGAAAATCAAGTTCAGAAATCATGTAAACTTTACAGATTCTGACTTATGGATCTCAATAACAAAAGGTCCCTATATTCTATCCACCCTTGGGCCGGATTATAATGACAATAATCAACCCATAAGTACAAAAGATTTGTCACCAGATGATATTATGAAGGTTAAAGTTGATATTAAAGCATACAGTTTGCTTAGTATGGCTTTACCAGAGGAAATATTAATCAGGTGTGAAAATTACAAAACAACAAATTCCTTGTGGAAGATTCTTCATACACTTTGTAAAGAGAGTGATGAAATCAGAAGCATTAGGAAGGACGACCTACGTTCACAATATGAAACTTTTCATCATGTTGAGGGCAAATCAATTCCTCAACAACTCCATAGGTTCATGCAACTTGTTACATAGATGAATATTTTGGAGTTGAAATACACAAATGAGAAACTAAAAAAAAAGATGCTCCATACTTTATCAGAAAGTTGGAAGCAAACTGTATCCATGTTTAAGAACACCATAGACCTCAAAGCAGTTGGCTTAGACACTCTAGTGGATAAAGTTGAGGCTCTTGAAATGAATGAGAAATCAAGAAACAAGAGTGTGACAACTCATGTATCACCATATCACTTTACAGAAACAAGAAGTGTTGGAATTACCTTTATGTCCAACACTTATGGTGATAACTCTTGTACTTTGAGTGAAGATGAAGAGGAAGTAAGTTTTTATATTTCAAAACCCCCTAAGAAATCTTCTCAAAGTAAGTCAAGAAAAGAGAAAGAAAGAACTAATGATCAAAGAGATACATCATCAGAAAAGCCATCAATCAACAATCAATCAGAGTCCATCACTGTCATTCTGGACTCTAAAGAACAAAAAGCAGCTTTTGCAGCTTTCAGTTCAAGCTTTCAAGCTTACCTAGGAAGCTCATTAACCTCTGCCAACATATGCCAACAAGACTTGGAAGAACTACCTCCAGATGTAGTGGAGGAGATGGATCTACAATGGCAAATGACAATGATTGCCTATAGAGCCAAACAATATCTAAGAAGAAACAAGAATTTGGCTGCTGCAAGTAAATCATCACGGATTGGTGTTGATAAGTCAAAGGTAAGATGCTTCACGTGCAATCTCTATGGACACTTCTCAAGAGAATGCAATCAACAAAATCCTGACTTAACATAACATCAGCAACATCAGTCTAAACAAGCTTCATCATCACAAAGATCCTTCATGCAACCACAACTTGCCAACTCATCCCCACCATCCACTAATATATCAGCAGAAACAAGCAACTCAAAAGAATCTGGGCTGGTCATTCTTTAAGATGGAACCTGTGACTGGAGTATGTATGAGAAGGAAGTCTTGGAAGAAAATCAAGCTTTAATGGCTCACATGGAAAACAAAGTTCCACCCATGGTAAGTGCGATAAGAGACAGGTTATGTTCATTAATATGTGTCGAGAAAGTAGAGAGATATAGAGTTCATGCTCAACAATTGGCTGATAAAGTTAAAGAAACAATGATTTTGAATGAATCTCATGTAAGAGAACATAAATTATATCAAATAAAAATTAACTCTTTACAAAAGAATTTAGATAAAATTGTTTCTAAAAAAATTACAGTTTAAAAGCACAAGTTGAGCATCTAACCACTTTCTTAACTAAATCCATGGCTGATCATGCATCAACTGAAGTGAAACTTCAAAAGTTTCAACTTTTATCTCAGCAGTATGAGAAATTATTAAATTCTCATATTGAATCAAAGAACAGGTCTGGGTTGGGATAAAATGTTGTGGCACTTCCTATTAACAATAATTATATTCCTTTGACTAAATCAATGACAAATAACTTGTCAAATCATTTTGTGCCAAGCACCAATATAGAAACAAGTTCTAATTAACAAAACATTAACAATGTGTCTGAGGTGAATGAAATTGAGTCTTTTGAATCAGACAAGATTAATCAAATGGATTCAGAATTTGACTTTGATGAGTGTGATGACTTGGATGATTCTGATGAACATGATGATGATCTACTAAACAAGGCTAAGAATATTGTTTTTGAAACAAATATTCCAAAAGTGCTTGAAGAAACAAAGCTTCCATACCCTCCTAAACAAAGAAACATGCTAAAGACCATCTGCAAAAGAATAGCTCAATTAAATGAAGGACTTCTGTTAGGATCGTGTACATGACGAAGTACTAAATGATAAACGTGTATACCAACTCAAATAGTGCGGAATCCTATTTGATTGGTGATCCAATCAGTGAGAACGCACGTAGAATCAATTGTAGATTGAATCTAAACGTTAAGAACGATTGGAAATCGATCTAGTGCGAGCTATGAACTTGGAACAGGTTCTTAGAAGTCTCTGGACGACTAGAGTACGATTTAGTACATAGGTATTCGAAGTGTTCTGTTTTCCATGATTTAAGTGGTATTTATAGGTTAGGGTTTCTCATTCGTGCGACTGAACCATTAGCATTGCTCAGTCATGCGATTGAGTCATGCGGTTGATACATTCGCACGACTGAGTGTTTAGTCGTGCGACTGAGTAAATCTCATGTTACAATCGTGCGACTGATCCAGTCTCCTGGTTCAGTCGTGCGATTGGTTCATTAGCATGAAGTTGTTCAAGCGTATGGTCCATTAGCATGGGCCATTCGCATGAGAACTTCATACGACTAAGTTTGAATATATTTATCAATCATTACATTACTAAGATTTATTCAAACAACCACAAACCTATATAATTAGTTTAATATGCGTTAATAAACAATAATCATTCAAACATACACTGAAACATTCAACACTAAGATCATTAATCACATAATCTATTTCATTCAACTCGTATATTTCATTTACATTAAGGACATGACAGACATAGTACATTAAGATCATAAACTAGGTACATATGCATCTACAAATTCCCCCTTGGACCTAGTTTCTATCATTGTCTGGCATCCTTCATTAGCTCGTCTTACTTCTTATGCCTCTCCTCGACTGTGACTCCAGCGTGTATCTCAAAAGCAAAGCAGAGTCTTATCACATTCTGAAATTGAAGGGCCTGTACGATATCCTGCAGATCATAGAATAATGGCCACCTATATAATGTATAAACATCATTAGCTGACAGGTTGGTTAGCCACATTGGGTCAAATACACGGATAGTCTCCATTTGGCGCTCTTTCTGTAACATTATGACCGCTTCTCCTGTTCGCTAGTCATAATACCACCACTTGAAGTGGGGAGTGAAGTCCTGTGGCATTTCCCTCATGGGGATCTTTGACATAGTAAGAGGAGGACTCCACTTCAACACCACTTTGGGTTTCCCACTCCTTGGGTCCACCTCCGAATGTTCCTCGTAGGTTGTTGAGGCTTGAAGTTAACCCATCATGTGTGGTATTCTCTCTTCAACACAGCTTCAAACCAGCCGGACATCTTCCTGGGATCAGCATACAACAGGTTTAGGCGTGCCAACTGGTTGAGCTCAAAACCAGGGAGAGTCTTCAGATCATGTGGAAATCTGAAGTACTCGATTCTCTTCTCCCGCTTTACAACATATACATTTAGATCCTCCAAGTAAGCCCACGCTATAATCTTGCCAGACACCTTGAGATGTTTCTTGACTCTGTAGAGCTTGGCGTAGGCACTCGGCTTTAGCACTGTAAGTTGGGCACGGATCTCTGCAAAACAAGTCGCCCACTCAGCCTTTTTGGTCTCAACATCGGCATCCAAGGCTTGGGCTTGGCTTTCTGATTTCTCGGTCTCCCTCTCCATCATATCCAATTTAGCATACAAACCACTGTCGAGTGTATCGCCGAAATCGGGAACCACATTTCCCTCTCAATCAGTATATTCAGGATAGTGTTGTGCTGTGACGTCTTCAATCTCTATCTCATCAACATCGTGGAGCTCATCATCACTAGCAACATCAACTGTAGGGGAATCTTTGACCAATTCATCCGGATTCAACTGGAACATCTCTGCCAATTTCTCATCAGTGAGGTCATGGATGATTTCTCCTTCTTCGGGAGCATAGCTTACTGACCTCTTGACTATCCCTTGCAGATCAAGAATCATAATGAACTGAGTCTTGATCTGCTGAAGGGGAGCAACATCATATTCATCTCTTTGAAAGTTTGGATCTGCTTGATTTAAAACATATAATACATCATTCATTAGTAAATAATCAAGACAGTAAACATTAAATATATACATAAAAATTCACGCACATAAGTTTAATACAATATTCAAGTACACATGATTTAAATTACATAAACATCTATGCATTACATTTGTCCTAAATCATGTGGTCCTCTGCTGTCGGGGCTGATGTCGAGGCACCCTGATATTCCTTTTGGTCCGCTCTCATTAGCTTCTTGGGCACCCGAAGCAAATGGATCTCCTTCTCTTTCATTGTCTCCTCCATCCACATCATCACCTCCATCTGTATCATCACCTTCATCATCATCACCATCATCATCATCATCACTATCATCATCATCACCATCATCACCATCATCACCATCTCCCTCTCGAATCTTCAGAGGCTCATCCTTTATGCCCTTAAGTTTGAGCAGGATGGTCCTCTTGGCATCCTCCAACTCCTCAATCTTCTTAGTAGATAACACGTTCTGCTTCTTGAGTTGGGTAATCTCTTGACTCTAAGCAGCCATTTGCTGAGCCTGCTCCTCAATCTGTTGTGCCTGCTGAGAGATCGGCAGTGATTGTGCAGCAGTAAGCTCCACTAACTGTCGGAGCTGTGAAGTCTTCTCGTCATTGGCGGCTAACAACTTCAGCACCATACGGTTTAGTGCTGAAAGTTGTTCCTCTACCCCACTAGGAGGTAGAGATGATCTGGAAGAGAAAGATGGGTGATATGATGGTCCTGCCTGGTGGCTAGTGGTGGTGGTGGTGGTAGTGGTGAATATGGGAGGTGGTATATGTGTGGGTGGTGATGGGTGAGCTGTAGTGGTGGTGGATGTGAAGTGGGTAAGTGGTGGAGTGGTTGTGGTAGTGGTGTGTGAGGTGGTAGTAGTGGTGGCAGGTGGAATGGTAGCAGTGGTGGTGATGGTGGAAGTAGTGGCTGAGGTAGTGGCTGTGGTTGTAGAAGAGGTCAGTGTGAACTTCAGACTCTTCCCCTTCTTCCCATAGGGGTGAGCCATTCTCTTCTTCCTTGTGCCTTTAGGCGTTGTGGCTCCCTCTTGGCTGCAGGGCGGGTCCGGGGTATATGAGGGATCTTAATCAGCAGCAGCAGCATCCCTATGTGGCAACCATTTGGCGTCCACCAACCGCCTTTAAACCTCTCTCTGTGGCAACCACCCTGCTGCCCACAGTCCTGGTCATAGGCTCCTCATCACTCTCCTCCTCCTCATTAGGAGGGCAAAAATCCTGATGGAAATTGGCGATGGTGGCTTCTCCATGAGTGGGTGGTGGAGGTATAACATGTGCAGTGCTAGCCCTAGAAGTAGCGGGCCTAGAGTCTCCACCAGTGTCACCGTCATCATCATCGGAGTCATCAGATGGGAGAGCAATCTGTTCCACATCTGAATCACTCTCCTCATGGCGCCACTTACGCCTTGCCGGTGCCACGTACTCCTCCCGGGCTAGGTGCCCGAACAGTCTCCTCACAAGGGGCTTGACTTGCTTTCCCCTGTAGACCTTCATGCGGCCTAGTGTAGTGTCATCCATCACCTCAAGTGATACTGCATCATGGCTCTCCTTGGGACAGACAAGCAGCTTCTCATCAATAATCATTTGTAAGAATCTTGGGTACATACAGAAGCCCTCCTTGCCTTTGGCCTCAAGATTCTCTATCAGGTATGCAAAGATCATGCTGGAGAAGCTGAAGGGGTGGTTCCGCACCAGTGCCACGTAGGCATTCTGGATTTGGTCTGATGAGTCATCAAATCCACCCCTCCTCGAAGCTATGCACTTCAGTATCACGTGTGCCAAGTACTTAAACTGGAGACACAGGTTGCTTTTGTTTAGCACACCTGTATTGATGTCCCCAGAGTATTTAATCCTGAGGAAGCATCCCCTCACAGTCAGAGGGTGTAGTCTGGTTGGGTGATGAGCATCATCACCCAGATCCAATACTTGTTTGAGATCTGCAGCAGTCACCTCTATAAATGCCCAAAAATAGTACTCCTGATGCAGTAGGGTTCACAAGATCGATCAACTGATGCACCCTCCTAGAAGGCCTATTTTATAGACCTATTGGGAGTGCATGGTGTAGATATGGCTCGGTGTATCCGTGATCTCTTCAGGAAAGCTATGATGCCAACAAACTCGGCAGCGTTCCGAGTGGTGGCGTCCAGATGAGCACAAATATTGTGCTTGGTGTTGATGGTCCACCGATCAGCCATCAATCTGTAACACAAGACACATACAAGTTAGATCATCACATAACAGAAAGTAATTCAATCTAAAATGTTTGAGGTCAGTCTGGTTCAATCGTGCGATTGAACCATACGACTGGGTTCAGTCGTTTGACCTAACATGCGACTGAATATAGTCGGGTGACTTATCATGCGACTGAGTTCAATCGGGTGACTGAGCCTGCGATTGGTTCAGTCGTCCGACTGAGCTCATTCGCATGATTCATTCGGCCAACTAAGTCATTCTTCCAGCTCAGTCGTGCGATTGTAATTCATCCGGGTGTCCAGTCGCATGACTTACTGTCTATTCGATTGAGATTCAAATTTTGACCAAATCTTAATATTAGACATCATGGTTTGGTTCATTAGACTCGCAATAACCCTACTTAACAACTAATAACCTTGATTTCTACATTTTACTTAGTTTTATTAGGTTATTTGT
>BJCM01219515.1:0-40281 GCA_018326385.1 Flaveria bidentis | reverse complement strand
TAAGTCTGAAGACAACAGCTGAAGACTAAGTCTGAAGACAACAGCTGAAGACAACAGCTGAAGCCAACAGCTGAAGACTAAGTCTGAAAACAGCTGAAGACAAAGTTTGAAAACAGCTGAAGACAAAGTCTGAAAACAGCTGAAGACAGTCTGAAAAACAGCTGAAGAAAACTGCTGAAGACAGCAGAGGTCACAACAGCTGAAGTTCGCTGAAGGACGACTTTGGTTGCTTCAGCCTTCATAATTCTCTACACTTTTCATCAGCTTATCTAAGTTGGTGAGTCTTCAAAAGTGGCAGCAGAAAGTTGTTCCTTCTTGTTAAAAGGCGATTAAAAAAGCATGTATTCTCTGTCTTTGGAAGAAATTAATCTTTGGCTTTGGAAGACTTTGTCTCTAAAGCTTCAGGAGACTTCATCTTTGGTTTCGAAAGATTTGATCATTTGGCTTACAGAGATTTTACACTTAGCATATTTTTTTTTGAGTTGTGTAAAACTTTTGAAGTAACTTTACTTTGTACTTCATGCATGCATGTTGAGAGCTCTTTGGCTGTTTTGGTAAGTATTTAAGTATAAACCTTACAAATATTGTTATGATTTATAGAAATCCCATTGTTCTTTAAATATAATTGTTTCTTATGAAATTATACTATCCTCTTTTGGGACCTTGTAATTTACTTCAAAAATATATAGGCTCTTCTAAGACATACACCAAATCGATTTTTTCTTTGTAACCTTTTTATGTATCACCGACTGTTTTATTTTGCTCTTAAGTTGTTGTGGGTTCTTATGTTTAAACTGGTTTTTCTCCCATATTTTTTTATATGGTAATATTTATTAATTACTTGAATTCAAGCAAGTGTGTTGGATACTGGTATATGTGACGTTGTCGATTTGTGTATGTGAATGTGTGTACGTCCTTTTGGACTTCATATTTTCATTCACCACTTTGAGTTTCAAATTTTGATAGTGATATGGAATTCAATGTTATTTCTTGTGTTACGAGTCTTCTTTATTGTTCTCTCTAAGACCGGGATACAGTTTCGTTAGAATGCTACTAAGCATAATATGCTATAACATGTCTAATTATGGTATATTTAGGTGGTGATATTGGTATATAGATTTTCTTGAGAGAATTTGTATTTGGAATTATTTTTAATCAACATTTGGTCTAATTATGATAAGTGCAACGTCGCATAAAATGTTATCCTTGTAAAAGATGACGATTCACATCTCATTGTGAGTGATCTAGTGATTGAACATTGACCATGTGATGTTCAACCTATATTTTGATATTTATACAATAGTTTCAAAAGATTGAGATATGGATTCTCCTATATTATCTATTCGGATGTATGTATATATATATATATATATATATCATTTGTCTATGAATATATTTAAAACCTTAGTAGGTTTCATGAGTAATTTGATAATAAGACCTTATATAGAACAAATTTTGAAAATTTAGGTAAGATGACATATATTTATATATATTCCTTGATAAAATTAATAAAAGTGGAAAATAAGTGCTCGTGTGAGAGACGACTCAAAGACAAATGTCTTATTTTTAAGCAAATACACATGTCTGACACACATTCATCATAAATAAATGTTAAGCTCATAAATATATAAGTTAATACAAAACATCATATATTTAAGAAATACAAACCAAAAAAAAATTTGAAAACAAAATGATAGTCCAAATGGATAGTACTTATGAACAGATAAAGAGATCTAAAAACTAGAATCTTGAATGTTTTTGCTAAAGTCGGTCGCATCTAAATGAGTTTATGATAGTGGGGTAAGAGGAGGTGCCAGATTAGGGGCATCCTCAACAAGGTTTTCTTCAAAATGTTTTTTATTTTCTTTCATCATTCGCTAATAAGCTTCAATGAGTTTCTTGGGAGGGAGACATGTGGGGGACTAGTGGTTGGTCATCCCATATTTATAACAACTATTGCTTTGATCCTGACTAGCTCTTCCCTTTGGTGGTCACCCTATGTTTTGTCGGCTTGATTCGTTATTACCCGCTTTAGGATTGTGAGACTTTCGATGCTATGTGTTGCTCCATCCACGCCCACGACCTCTATTTGGACTACAAGTTCTTCCTTTTGCTTGCTCGCTCTGAGCATTTCCCATATTCACTTCCGGGTTTGGGTTCACACCAACTGGTCATGTTTGGTGGTTTTGAAGTAAGAGTTTGTTGTTTTGCTCCGCAACCAAGAGACATGATACTAGTTTTATTTAGTGAATCCACATTCTTCGCATTGCTGCGACAAAAGCAAACTAGATGCATGAAACATAGAGAAAGTCTTTTCGAGCATGTCTGCATCCTTTATATTGTCTGAGCGTAATTTTATTTCAGATGTGATGCGAAAAAGAGTAGAGTTATAATCACTAACAGTTTTATAATCATGTCCCCTTAGATGGAGCCATTCGTAGCGAGCGTTTGGGAGTAGTACCAACTTCTGATGGTCAAATCATCTTTAATATTTTTCTATATCTCGAGAGGGTGGGTCTTTTAATATGAGGTATTACATCTTCAAATCTTTATGAAGGTGATGACAGAGGAATACCATTGCTTTAACCTTGTCTTAGAGGGAGGTATCGTTCCCTTCATGGATCATTTCTTCTAGGCTTTTTGATGTTAGGTGGATTTCTGCATCTAGAGTCCACGAGATGTAACTTTTCTCGAAGATGTCAAGGGAAATGAAATATTGTTCTGAAAGATTTGACATCCTACAATCAAAGATACATATGTTAAAACAAACATTTATGTATACAGTTTTCTTTAAAAAAATAAGTTTAGATTCTCGTTGATAAATATTACCGGTTGTATAAGGTTGTAATTATATTGTCAAGGACAGATTTTAAGAATCTAGTTCTAAACAAGATTTTTGATTAATGTATCGACTATCAACAATGACATCTCATAAATTTCAAAGATTGAGGGTTTAGTTAAGAATTTTGGACTCTCTATGTATTATTTAGGAATACCATAAAGTTATACATTGATTTTTAGACATGGTTGTTGCATCTCATTTGTATTTAATCTTATGGGTAGTTGAAAGCTATAATATATATTATTGTTCAAATTACGTATCCGATACAATGTATATATGATCACGTGTCAATAATTTAGTGTTTAATTGATATAAATGATTGATTTTACATCATGATTATGATGGAACGAGTTCAAGTTGTTTGTGTTTTGAATAATAGGTGCTTGAAGCTAAAGGAGGCTTATTTGGGATGAAAAGAAGCAAAACATGCAACTACAAGTACTGAAGATGCAAATATCAATATTTAAAATAAAAAGCACAAATTTAGGTGTACCGGTGTATGATATGCCGGATTTGGGCGTATAATATGTCAGGCGGCGTATAAGTGGGCATATTAGATGAAAAAAGCAGAAATTTGGGCGTATTGGAGCTATTTTGTGTGTATTAGACGCCCATGTGGGTGTATGGAGTGTATGATATGCCATTCCCCAACAAACTTGTCAAATTTTGTGGATCTTCAAGTTTATTTAAACACATACAACCCCAAGTGAAAAAAAACTTTTCCCAGCTAAAAATAGGTGATTTCAAGGAGATTTTATGTGCTTTCAAGCTTCCTAACATCTTCCATATCATCATTGATCATCATCAAATCAAGATTGAAGATTCAACGAAGATCATGTGTGGCTAGGTTCTCTTGATTGCTTTCGGGAGTACAATTCTTGTAAAGTGAGAAAATTGATATGTTTGATTAGGTTTTTATATTGAACACTGTTTATTGAATGAAAACATTATGTTTTGGTTGATTTAAAAAATTTGCTTATAAATAAAGTTTTTTGCTTGATTATCATTTTTAGGTTTCCTTACATCGTGAGCTCATTAAAAAAAGTAGGCAGCATGATATAAGTGAATTGGTAACATTATGAATGAACGAGTCTTAAAATATTATTCTTTTGTTATCACTTTAATCAAAAGTTAAGATCTTGAAGTTAAGTTCTTACAAACCCTAAGTTAGAAGTATCAATTGTGGATTTTGCAGAATTAGAAACCTGGAAGTAATTGTCATTTATTATTTAAGTAAATTTGTTTTAAAGTTTCTTGCTTTACGCATGAGTGATCATCAATTCATTCTAAAGATTCATTTTTAGTCAAAAAGTTTGTGTCTTTAAGTTAATCGAGTCGTATTCGTAAAACACTTCCAGATATTCCCTCTAGAGACGACTTTACTTAACCTTACACAATAAAGGTAACTAAGACTGATATAATAACTTGTTTTTTATCGAGTTTCGACAATCTGATCAAAATGGCGCCATTGCCGGGGAATTAGTGCGCTTAGTGTTTAGTTATCTTTATTTGCTTTTCTTAAATATTCATAAAAAACCCAAAAAGATTTTATTTTTGTTTTTTAGTTTCATTTCTTTCTTGTTCAGTATTATGTGAGGTACTTTTTTTCTTCTTGTTTGTAGGTAACCATAACATTAATGCATACAAGATTTTCAGGAAGGACCTCACCATTGCACTTTGGTCTAGAAATTGAGAAGACTTTAAGAGGGAATCATATGTTCCACAAATTATCAACTTCAAGGATTTCTCAACTTCATGGTCAAACAAGATCCGAAGAAGGTATATCATCAGCAATAGCTCAACGGATTTTCAATAGACTTTCAAGGACATCGGAAAGTAGCAATTCAAGAATGATAAATAATATGGAAAATTAAGGAGGACCAAAACCTAATCCTCCTGCAAGAATATCCCACTACCTATGTTTCCCCCACCTGATGATCCTTCACCTCAACCACACCCTATGCAACCTCAATCTCAGGGGCCGATCCATATGAATCAAGGGGTGCAACACCAACCTCCCCTTATAAATTTCCAACCAATGCCTAATGTTTGGATCCATAATCCAACTTTTTAGCATAATGGGGAAGGTAGCCATCACAGTCACGAGGCATGGTTTTCAGTCGAAGGAAGCCATCATACAGCCTATGTGGATGAGTGGATTGATGATCAAGTCAATATGGAAAGACCAATCAAACATGATTTTGAGGATTATGGGGACCAACCGGGCTATCAAAACTGTCACCCAAATCGGGATCATGGTGGTTATGACCAACCACCTATTCAAAACAATGTTGCCAATCAACCATTTAATGGCATACATGCCAATCTGGGAGCACAATATCATGTACCAACACATGGTATGGATAGTCACTTTAGTCTCGCCATTGCTATCAATTCATCTCCCATAGTTTCACTAACACAAAGGAGGCGGGCTTTTGAAGTCCGACCACAATGTTTGGGAATTCTATCTCACTTCCATGGTAGCGCAACTGAAGAACCCTACTTGCATATATCTGAATTAAGGCATCATGTAACACCATTGGTGGTCAAGGCTTTACACCAAATGAATTTAAATTGGTCCTATTCCAATTCACCCTTAAAGACAAGGCCAAACAATGGTTCATATCTCTACCATCAGCAAGTATTTAAACATGGGTACAAATACAACAATAATTCTTAGATGAATACTTCAAAAAACAAACACCCCTACTAAGTGTATATGTTATTCTAAGTGTATATGTTATTATAAGTGGTGTACAACCACTTCAAGCTCTCTTCAACCCTTATATTTTCCTCTCTCTCCGTCCGGTTGTTGGGTCCTTTCTTTCCCTTTTTGGCTGGCGTGATGTGTTTCTATGGTGGTCATCAGCTCGATATCTTGCGTGTGACCTTTTTGTTTCATGTGCCATCACCAGTGGATGTGGCCATGCGTTTCCTTGCGATCGGCGATGATAAGATTTGAATGGCACCACGGAGCGCCAGATCTTATTTGTGGTGTTGTTATTGGTTGTTTTGTGGTGGTGGACAAGAGGCCATACACCCTTTTACCCTTTACCACCAGTGCACTTGCCGCCGCTTCCCTTTTTCCCTTTACTGCCAGTTCATTTGCCACCGCTTCCACCTACGGTTTCCTTTTGGATTTCCCTTCTTCGCCACCACTTTCTATTCCAAAGATGATGATGACTGGCATATAGCCGATGAAGATGGGCAAGGGCTCATCCGAGGTAATAATAGATTTGTACTTGAATCATTTTTGGTGTTTTGTCGATCATCTGAGACATTAGGCAGATCTATGTTGTTGATATGATGTCTAATAGCCCATATGAGATGTTAAACAAATGTAGCCTGCATGCGATGTCACTGTGTCGTCGATGATGATTGTCAATAGCTCATCTGAGACCATTAACAGATCCTTTTTGTGATTGTTCGATTTTTCCAGATTTGGTCGATGAATGGGAATTTTTTTGGTGTTGTGTTAAGTTCTAGATGTTGACTGTTCTTTGAGCTCGTTGGCATTAGATCAATGGGCATTGTGGTTGGCAATGACGATGCGAAAAGGATAATTGTCGTTGTTAGGTGTGGTAAACATACGGTTTGCAGCCACAACGAATTACTACTTCTGAGCGACATAGTTGTATGATAAACTAGACCCAATACCGCCGCAACGAGCAGGGTAGAAAACTAGTTTCATTTTATAAGAAAAGATAAATAAATAAAAATAGGATCCGAAAGTGGGGTGTGGGTTGGTTATGGGTGAGAAAACAAATCAGTATCGCTTCTTATAACCTAGGATATAAAAATGGTTACTTATTATGGTTCTTGTTATTCCCCCTTTTTCATCTGTACAATATCATAACCCCCAAGTCTCCTGGTTCAAAATGAAAGTCGGTTTTGATATTGATGATTTGGTTAGGTTTCAATTCCTACGATACTAAGTTCCTCCATTTGGTAGTTGTTCTTAATGAATTCGATTTTCTCTATTCAGTAGTCGACAACCAATTGCAAACAACCAGTAAGTTTCAGAAATTAGAATTAGTAGTGGTGGCCCAGGTATGCGTCAAACGAAATAGTAGCGACACTATTTGAACCCAAACAAGAGTTGGCATGGTTGACTAAGGCAAGACCATTGTAATAACGTTCAAGTGGTAGTTGTAAAAATCATGTTGGTGGATAAGGCAATAGAGGTAAATAAGATGGCAATCTCTTGGGAATATGATGTTTATGTTGAAACAAAATAAGGAGTGGGATATGGTATTTAGCGACGATGACAGAGGGAATAAGGGTTTTCATAAAACTTCTCTTTAAAACTTCTTGTTAATTATTACTGTTAAGTGTGTGAAATGACTAAAATACCCCCTTCACCTTTCTTCTTCTCCATCAGCCACCCCTCACCACATTCAACCACTATCACCACCCTTCAACCACTAGCACCGCCACCACCACCCTCAACCTTCAACCACCACCATCTTCAACCTTCAACCGCCATCACCGCCACCACCTTCAATCTTTAATCCGTACCACCTTCAACCTTTAATCCGTACCACCTTCAACCACCACCACCCTCAACCTTCAATCACCGTCATCTTCAACCTTCATCCATCATGAACTTCAACTACCTCCAACGACCTCCACATCTATCATCGACCCTCCACCTTTGGCAACCCTCCACTTCCGTCATCTGTATCAAATCTAATAGTTGTTAATGCAGTTTCGATTTGCTCACCTTCTGTCACCAATATCACTATCACCACCATCATCATAAACATCTCTATCACTAGAGATGGTGTGTTTTGTTGTAGTGGTAGGCCGCAGGAGTTGTAGGGCTCCCAGAATCAATTGGAGAAGACAATGATACATGTGTATTTTAGTTATTTTTTAAATATTAATTGAAAACTAACAGACGTTCATTTCAGGGACCAAGTTTGTTACGTTTGTGCCAACTATTGGACCAATCTTGTAGTTTCTAAGAGTTAGGGACCAAAAGTGTAATCGGACCCAACCACAGGAACCACTCATGTAATTAAGTTTACTAATAAAGTAAATAAATTTAGTAAAGAAAAGAAAGAAAAACAATTAATTTGTTTAAAGTCTCATCCACTACTATGTACTTGTATGCAATGTTTTCATGCTCTGATCAGACCGGCCGGTCCGACCGGTTGGACCGGGAATCGGTGTTGTCGGCGGTTCGATCCACCTCGGTTTGTTTTGTAACTCAAAAACCGGCCGGTCGGACGATTTGGCGATCGGACCGGGATTTAGTGAACCGGTTGGCTCGGATCTGAACGGAAAATGTCAGATATGTTGCAACAACAATGGATCTGTTTGAGTAATGGTGGAGGTTGAAGTTGCTGCAACAATGGCGGACAATAGAGCAGCAACGATTGTGAATATCGGAGCTGCAACCCCGGGGCGAATGGTCTTTCTTGCTCGAATGAGTTGGTGAAAGGGATGATGGAGAAGATGATGTCTGATTGTATCTTTTGCTTGAAGGTGGTGATGTCCGGTAGTATTTTTTTGCTTGAAAATATGGTGAGAGAGATGGTAATGTAAATGATGGTGGGGAAGATGATATGGAAAGAGTAAAATTAAAAAGTACTTAAATATTACTAGAAAAATGATGAAGAATTGAAGATAAGTTTGAGAAGTTGTGATAAAATATAATAACAATAAATTTACTCAACTTATATATATTTATTTTTTAGTTTAAAAGTGTTTGGCCTTGTAAACAAATAGTTCAAATTTATGTATTTTTTATTTAATTTATCAGACCAGTGATATATTTTTAAAACTTAATTTTTATATCTTTGAAGTGTTAAGGTTAGTTATGTACTTGTCCGGTTCATAAATCCGGTTAGACCGGTCCGACCGGTCCAACCAGTGAACTAGTAAGACGTCCGATTTAATATCCGATCCGGTTCTGAAAACATTGCTTGTTTGATAAGAATAAAAAGACAAAAGTAATGGGTTACGTGCGTCCAACGGTAATTTGGCGGACAAACAAGAGAATCTCTAAAAGGCTTTAAACTTCAATCAAGAACTAGAGCAATGGTGTTGATAACGTGTAAGAAAAATAGGAGAAGATGTAATCTCAAGTGTATCTATACTAGTAATATCATATATTTTATAGTATATTATCATTAATATCAAAAATTAAAATATTAATATAGTAATTACTTAGTCAAGCATAACTGAAAGCTAAGTTGATTTTGGTAATCATGGGTGATGTTAGAACATAATTAATAAAGTTACAATACTAGATTAAAATCATGTCATTACACGACCGGTCATCTAGGGTGGGTATGTATGCGTTTTCAATATTTTTCACAAGATCAAATTGAAGGCTATCATGGGTTTGATGGAAAAACAACGTAGTCCATAATTATTTCATCATAAACTTCTACTCGACCAGAGAATTTTGAACATAATTAGAACATATTGCTTCTTTGTCTTTCAAAATCATGTTGTTTAAAATTATATTGTAAGTGTACATAGTATTTAGAAATTAGAATGATGAATTTCCCGTACAGACAATCAAACTATATTTGATGAACTTTTAAATACCAAAAACTTGTTCTACATTCTTTCTTGCTGCTTCTTGAGCTACCTTGACCATCACCTAATTAGGGTATATTCTATTATTAAAATTATATACATACTTTTGTTGTCCAATTATTCACCTGAAATTTATACTATAGTGTGAATCCATCTAAAAATTCGTTGAATTTAAAACCAATAAAATTAAAGAATGCATGTCAAAATCATAGATCTTGATAGTTCATTGTTTTAAGCTTAATCATTACACACTGATGAAGTCGTGATAACCTCTCATGTATTGACCTCACCATGATGTTAGACAATTCGTCAATATCCAATGCGTAAAATTAATACTGCTATGGAAACCTAGAGGGGGATCAATAGTTTTTTAACTCTTCAGTTTAACCTTCCTTTGAGATGAACAATACTCCCGTTGAATCTTTTGTGGTCCAGTTTTAGAAACTTTTCGGTTCAACCATTGACTTTGCTAATTTAGGATTCACAAAACGTTTACCCTTAGCCTTGTAAGGAAAATTTTTCATTAAATTTCCTTTGATCCCACAATGAAAGAAACATCTTCTATCAATTGGCACTCATCAATAAGGTACTCTTTGAGAACAATAACTGGATGCTTAATAACATCCATACTTTAAACCCTAAACATTTTTGTTACATGGTATGAGGTTGGTGCAACAAAATCAACACTTCGAAGATTTTGAAGTACATTTGAAAAGGTCTTCCGAAGACAAAGCTACTGTTCTGAAGACAAGTTAAAGATCTTCCAAAGCTCAAGTGTGAATAACATCAAAAGGTAGAACTAAGTCTTTCAAGACTAAGTAGTTCTTGTTTCATATTATAAACACTTAGAAGATCCAAGACAAAGTCGTACGAAGAATAAAGTCATGAAGACTTGCAAAAGTACTCGGAAGAAGTTGATTCTTCTAAAGTATAAACGGCCTTAGAAGAACTTATTCTTCCGAAGCCATTTAAACTTCAAACCAATCAACTATGAACTAGTAGACAAAAGTATGATCGGCTCGACAGCCACTATTATTTTTGATAAACTGCATGGTGCTTTCCCTTGCCCATATAGTTGACCATACTTTAATCTAATGTTCACCCTTTATCATTTAGTACAGTTACCAACTTTAGTTGGTGACAAAATATACGATATGGACATGTTATAACTACCTAATCTAGGATAGTATTTTATCTTAGATGCTTTACTTCTAGTAATGTAGTTTGTCTAGTTGTAAATTCCAGTTTGTTTTCTAAGTATAACCGACTGTAGATAGTAGTATATATAGTTTTCTCATTGTATCTCATTAAGCCATGCTTATAAGAGTCTTGTAACACTGAGTTGAGAAGTAATATATACACATATCTTGAAAACCATTGTTGCATTCATTAACTTATTATATTACTATCAACTTAGTTAGAGATTTTGCTTCATTATTCGAGTGAGCTTAAGTGAGATTGAGATATAAAACTTGTGTTGAGAGACCAACACCGATCCTGCAATCGGTATTAGAGCTTTATAGGCTCTTGATTTGGAGATCTAACCATCCCAAATCACCCTTGTTTCATCACACTTACTTCACTCAAATGGCTCTTAATAAGAAATCCTCTAAGTCTGAGATAGAAACCATGATCAAGGCTCCAGTTATCATTCCTGATAATTTTAAAGCATGGTGCAAACAGACTGAAGGCATTATCAAGTATTAAGAAAGCCTAATGTGGAGATCAGTCACTCATGGTCCTTACAAGCCAAAGGTTGAATTCCTAGTTGGTAATGGTGCCATGATTGAGAAGGCTGTTAAAGACTACTCTGATGAAGACTTAAGAAGGTGGACATAGATTGTAAATCCATGATTGTGCTACTTATAGCTATACCAAACTCCATAATGGTACGCTTTTAGCACCGGGAGACTCCCAAAGATCTATTTGATGCTTTGACGTTGATGTACCCCGATTCTACTGATTCCAAAGAGTCTAATATAGATGTACTAAAGCAACAATTTGTAAACTTCACACACATTGCTGGTGAGATCCTAAGTCAACAATATTTCAGGTACATGGACTTGATCTCCTCTCTTCGGTCTATGGGAGTAAATCTTGAGAAAAAAGACTGTTGGAGCTGTATAAGATAGTCTATATTATCAACATAGTCAAAGTCAACAAAAATCAACGTCACGGTGAATGTCAACAAAAGTCAAACCCAACACGTTCAAGACGAGGAACCTTGACGAGACGTTGAAGATTTAAATGACTAGGAGTTTTGTTGTAATAAATATATTTTGTGTGAACAAAATATATTTTATCTTGTTTTAGTTATTTTTATGATTTATATGTAATTTCATTAATTAATATAAGTCTAGGGAGTTAAGTGCAATTAGTAAATATTAGTCTAGACTACAAATAGGTTAATTGTCATTAGTGTTGGTTAATGGTTGATGACCAATTAATTGGGGTTTCCACTTTATACAAAATCATATGCAATCAATATAAATCAAAAGAGGGTTTTCTTGTGATAATCATTGTTTGATCTTACAAATCTTTATAATACTTGATTCAAGTGTTCATCCTAGATTTACAATTTTTTATCAGAGTCTTATTGGATCAAATGCATTGAAGATTAGAAGAATTTGTTGCTGATTTTTGAAGGTGTTTATCAGAATTTTAGAGAGAGAAAGTGAGGGGTTTTAGAGAGAGAAACTAGATCTAAAAATTAAAAGCTTTCAAATCTTCATTGAAATCATCAGATCTACAAAGTTTTACAAGGAATTTGAAGATTTACAAATTAGAAATCAGATCTACTCTTTAATCTATACAAGATTCAACAAAAAAAATTTAGATCCGGAGATTTTCTCTCACACACACTAGTGTGTGTGTTTTTGATGTTCTTGAGGATCTTCAAATCTTCAAAACATCAAGCTGTGAATTTAGCATTTTCTTGAATGAAAGTTCACATTTTCTAGCGAAAATTACAGTGAAATTGCTGCCAAAATCATCAACGAACTTGCGAAATTAATACAAATTTTACAGCGAATAAAAAATCTGCGAATTTGAAGATGATTTCTGCGAAATTATAAAAGATAAATTAATCTGCGAAATTAATTTTCTGCGAATTTATATCTTCAAACTGCAAATTTATAAAAATCAAATTGCGAATTTAAACAAAATCAACGAAATTAAAAAAAACATTTGCGAATTTAAAAATTAAAGCTGCGAAATTTCAAATCAAATGGCGAAATTACCACACCATCAACAACCATCACCACCACAACTCAACACAAACCACAACCGCCTGCAGCTTATCTACCTACCGGCACCACCACAACACCACCTACGATCTGCAGTCGACACTCTACATACAACCACCTACAACCGACAACCACCAACAACCGATACTCAAAAACCCTAGCACCCTACCACACTGCAGCTTGCGCGGCGGCGGAACCCTAGCCGCCACCTTCATCCATCGAAATCTTCTTTTATCCTTCATATTTTACAGTGTTACAACCAACATTGGAACCAACATGACGAGAGGAAAAAGATGATATATTGTACGTATCGTTACTCGCCGGAAAAGTTCGCCGGAACCCTAGCCACCGCGAACTTCTCTCTTAGATATCTCCTTCGTTATTAATTTTCATAGCAAACCGAGTCCACCATTGGATTCAGGAGGTTGAGATTAGCAGGGGTAGGGGGTTGTTTTGGTTTTAGCTCGCGCTGGATTTTTTTCCGGCCACCGATCGCCGCCGTGAGTTCGCCGGTAAGGCGGCCGGTCGCCGGAACCCTACAAAGGGTCTCTCTTATCTGCCTCTCTCTCTGTCTTCACTCTTATGTGTGTGTTTTATTTGGTGTAAGGGTTTGTGTTAGTGTTTTGGTTAGGTTAAGGTTTGAGGTTTGTTATTCGGCTATCTCTCATTGGGTCAAGTTTTTCATAGTTTGTATTGACTAGTTGGGTCTTTGGGTGTAAGTATTGGGCTATTTAAAAAAAAAACAATACGTGGGCTCATTAAAAATCAAAAGAAATTAGGCTAACAAATTGGGTAACAATTTTATGATTTTTAACAATTAGGCTAGTTACAAGATTACTAACAAACTAGGTGTGTGGGCTCATTAAAAACAATTAAAAATATAACAAAGTTGGGATCATTCAAAATCAATGAAATAATTCATTTTAACGCGATAAAGAAATATTCAACGATTTTAAAGAATTTATAAAAAAATATTTACAATCATGTCATCTTCAGAAGACTTTAAAAATAATATTTAGCGTGACATTTACAATCATGTATATCATGTCATCTTTAGAAGAATTTAAAAATATTTGCAATCATTTAAAAACAATAAAAAATATAACAAAGTCAGCTTTACCCTAGTTGCTAAGATTGTATAGCGTGACATTTAAAAATAATATTTTTTTCGGGGGAGAATTATTCTAAACTTTTTGGGAAAAATATTTTTGGGGTGTTTAATTGTTCAAAATTTTTACAATCATGTTATCTTCAGAAGACTTTAAATCAAATAATCTCACAATGGCAGAAAGCCGATTTGACTCTTTTGTAGGTATGAAGAAATAAAAATTGTCAGATTTGATTGATAGATTCTTAAAGGTGGCAAATAATCTAAAGAAGCATGTTCTTGATCTCAGTAATCATAAACAAATTCAAAAGCTTCTTGACTCTCTTCTGTCTGCATGGAATCATCAGGTTAAAATGCTGAAGCAAGAAGGAGGTTATATCGACACAAAACTTATAGATATGATCAACAGACTAAAATCTCTCGAGCTGGATATCCAAAGAAACGAATTTCAGCAAGCCGTGTTCCCACATTAAACCCACACGCTTAATACTGATCTTGTTTCTTCTGTAACAAGCATACTTGATTATAAAATAGAGATGACTGAAAATTTGAAGTTATTGAGAATTGATTTGAATTTAAATTCTAAATTCAGAGAAACTGTGGAAGAGAACTGTGAAACTTTGAGAGTCGACAATGACAGTAAACCAGAGTTTGTGAGAACCGATGATGATAAGTCTGGAAAAGCTGATAAAAGTAAGAAAAAATCTGAGGCTGACGAGATGCTGAAGGTCAAACAAGAGAAACAACAAAGAATCACAAAGGTTTGCGACTGTAAGAAGAGCTTAGCTGCAAAAAAAACTATCATGGGTCTTCCTTATGAGACTATTCAGGATATGTGTTCTTCTTCTTGTAGAACCCGGTTATTTGGGATTTATAAGGCAAACAGATTGTTACTGGAAAATGAAAAAGAATTAAAAATAATCAATCAGGAATTAAACAAAAATGAAATTGCTTTTTCAAGAAAACTTAATGAAGCATTGGCTGAAAATGATCTTTTAAGAAGAACCATTTTGGAGCGTAACGTTGAAATTAAGATTTTGAGAGAAAGGGCTGTCTTAGCTCAATTTGAAACGACAAAGCTTCAAACAAAGCTTGATAAATGGACCCTTTCACACATGAAAAAGAATGAGCTTATTGCTAAACAACAAGGGTCGCGGGCAAAACATGGGATTGGATATAAATCTGATGGTGAAACTGTATTTAATTTAGTTCCACCCCCTTCTACTTTATGCTATTCACCAATCCCAAGACCTCATCCTAAAAATGACTTATTTGAACAACCTATTAATAGTCTGCATGCAGGTTTGAGCGATGTCAATCTTAATGAGGTGCGAGATGATTATGATTCTACAACTGGTATGGGATACAATAAACCGAATGCTGAGAGTCAAGCTAACAATTGTTCAGTTCCGGTTGCTTGTAATTCTATATCTACTATTTCTTCTAACTTCTTTGATAAGTTTAAAGCAGGTGAAATTCTTACTTTTCAACCTGTCAAGGTTGTGATAGAAGCGATAAATCAGGAATCACCTAATCATCAAGTTTCAACAACAATAACACATCCCACTCCTGTCAATCAAGATCCATTGGAAGCAGATCTGTGTATACGAGACTGGTCAAGCTCAGATGATGAATCAAACACCAGGGACAGTGTTGGTTCATCAAAGATCAAGATATCACCTGACATTGTCAAGTCTCAAAAGTTTCTAAAAGCTGAATGAAGACCTATATGGATCTCATCTCCAATTGCAAAACAACTCAGTCAATCAGTAAAGATCTCATTCACTGTTCAACACGGGAAACTTCAGAACAAGCAAGAATCTGCTAAAAGCTCAAAGCAATCCTCATCACCACCTGCACAACACAGGACTACAAAGAATCAAAAGCTTTTCAAGGCTTGTTTTGAGTGTGAAAAAGGTCATGTGGTAAAGAAGTGCCTTCAAAGACTTGCTTCAAATGGTCAAGGCAAACCAAATTGCTTCTCCAGATGTAAGTTTATACAGAATGTTTCAGAAGGTAAAGGCAACACGAGTTGCTTCTCTGGTTTAAGTGGTAAAAAGCACACATCTTTGAATGGTTGGATGGAAAACTCTCTATCCAAACATTTTCATGTGAAGCTGGTTTCACATGATTCAAAGATGAAAATGACCAAAGGTTCAAAACCAAATTCTTTTCCTTCCGGTCTTAAACATAAAATGATTTTTAAATTTAATTCATTCAAAATCAAATTAATTGAACCGAAATTAATTTGGCAAATTAAAAAGAAGGATACTGCAATCCTCGATTGTTTAATGGTTATGTGCCGAAACAGGTTTCTTATATTGATGAAAAAGGAACTTCCAAGACTAAGATGACCTGGGTTCCCCTTTCAAACTAATTTGTTTATGAGTGCAGGATTAATTCAGGAGGACTGTTAGTAATCTGGTTTACTGATAGAGATTGTTCCTAATTCAATTTGAGGCGGAACAAACAAGTTAAGTTCATGGTATTTTATCCACAATCTGGATTTTTATATGCATAATCATAGTTCTCACTTCATAATCACTGCATATTTCTTGACAATTCATTTATTATCTTGATAATCAGTGTAGTTTGGAAGACCTTCTTTGGTAAATTTCTATTTTTGTACAGTTTTATAAAAGTAATTTATACAAATTAAAAAAAATTAAAAAATTAAAAAAACTAATAAAAAAATAAAAAAATATAGGTTTACAAAAATAAAAATTTAGGGGGAGAGTATATAAGTAACATATAAAAATAAAACAAGAATTGGGAACTTGATTTGAGATGACTGAGAAATGATTGTATATCATCTTGAAATGCTTGTTTTTGCATTACTTGCATTTTAAAATGAGAAATGATAGTAACTGATGATGTTCTCTGATTTACATCTTATTTTTAATTGCAAATAATAGAAAAACAAACAGATTCTTTAATGATATGCTTGGTAGACTCAGCCTGAAGAATAAAGTAGACAACAACATAATGATTTAAACTAAAAACAAACAAATTCTTTAGTGTATCTTTGACCCACCATGATACAAATCATACAAGCCATATCTTTGAGCCATGATTGGTGTATTTATGTGTCTTGTGTTTGTGCTAATCTCCTCTACTGTACGGAAGTACTGACCTGGAGTGATGATCTCCTTTCCTGTATGATAGCACTGACTTGGAGCTCTCATCGGCATATGATTAATTGGTCATCTCCTTTGTTATACATGAGTATAGACTTAGAGCTCTCACCATTTTGGTCTAAGTAGTTTCAAGTCATCTAAATGATGAATTCATCACAGAATGCAATATTCTATTGATAATCACTTGCACACTAATGCACACGCCTTGCTCTATAAAGATCGTAAAAAAATCAAGAAATCCTGAGGTTACGTGAGGGCTTTTGTCAAATGATTGTGGGGTCCTAGCATTCTAAAGTATTTAATCAAACCTTAACGAATCATTTGTTGCTTGTTAAAAAAGATAGGGCATGGGTTTAAGTGGACAAACATATTAGCAATCGTTATTGATCTGTTTGAGAATTTCAAAATCATTCAAAGACTGTGATTAGATTCAGTTATTAGTGTGATCTCATTGCTTGTCGATGATTAATATCATCTTTGTGCTAAAGTATATCTTGAGGGTGTGATTTCATGATCGATTCAGTTCTCGGTAATTAAAAAATATATATATACAAATAAAAAAATAGATATATAAAATGAAAAATTATAATAAATTTTCATTTCAAAATTGTTTTAGGTCTTCCATATTATGTTGTTACAATTTTATTATTTTTCAAGCATCTTACAAAAATTGCGTACAACCGAATACGGGTTCGCTTGTTTTCAAACACAAATAAACACGGGTTTATTTTGATAACATGAAATGATCTAATTAGAAATGTCGAGATTGTGTCTGTGATTGTGTTACAGATATTTTCTGTAAGTGATGGTCGATCATCAGTTGAGCAGTGTACCTGATCAGAGAATCTGTTAAGTTTGTAGAAGATACCGAGCTAGGAATCCTCTTCTTACATCTTCTGAAGTACTCAAGATTAGATATTTGGGAAAGCTATTCCAATATCTTTACAAAGGATGCACTCGAAAGGTGGAGAATATAAATAGGGGAAGTTTACGAGATGAATAATTTTTCTCATCAAATTCAGAAAGCTTAAAATTGAAAATCTTTCTATGGTTGACTTCTCGGTGCTATTTTCATTTTGAAGACGTTGACAATGATAGACTAAGGGGGAATATTGTTGGAGGTGTACAAGATAGTCTATATTATCAACACTGTCAAAGTCAACAAAAGTCAACGTCACGGTCAAAGTCAACAAAAGTCAAACCCGACACGTTCGATACGAGGAACTGAGACGAGACATTGAAGATTTAAATGACTAGGAGTTTTATTGTAATAAATATATTTTGTTTGAACAAAATATATTTTATCTTGTTTTAGTCATTTTTACGATTTATATGTAATTTTCATTAATTAGCCTAAGTCTAGGGAGTTAAGTGCAATTGGTAAATATTAGTCTAGACTATAAATAGGTTAATTGTCATTAGCGTTGGTTAATGGTTGAATGACCAATTGATTGGGGTTTCCACTTTATACAAATCATATGCAATCAATATAGATCAAAAGAGGGTTTTCTTGTGATAATCATTGTTTGATCTTACAAATCTTTATAATATTTGATTCAAGTGTTCATCCTGGATTTACAATTTGGTATCAGAACCTTATTGGATCAAATGCATTGAAGATTAGAAGAATTTGTTACTGATTTTTAAAGGTGTGCATCAGAATTTTAGAGAGAGAAAGTGAGGGGTTTTAGAGAGAGAAACTAGATCTGAAAATTAAAAGCTTTCAAATCTTCATCAAAATCATCAGATCTACAAAGTTTTACAAGGAATTTGAAGATTTACAAGTTAGAAATCAGATCTACTCCTAAATCTATACAAGATTCAACAACAAAATTTTCGATCCAGAGAATTTCTCTCACACACTAGTGTGTGTGTTCTTGGTGTTCTTGAGGATCTTCAAATCTTCAAAACATCAAGCTGTGAATTTAGCATTATCTTGAACGAAAGTTCACATTTTCTAGCAAAAATTCTAGTGAAATTGCTTCCAAAATTATCAACGAACCTGCGAAATGGCTGGAAGATCTGATTCAGGAAAGAAGTGTAGTACCAACACTCTTATCTAGAAGAAGGATTAGGCATTAAAAGGGAAGGGTGTTGAAGAAGAAAAGAAGTGCAAGAAACAAGAACCCTCACACCCCATCAAGAAAACATTAAGTGCATGATGTGTGGTTTGCATAACCACATGGCTAAAGATTGTTACTATAATTCTAAAAGCACTCATTATGCAACCAATGTTAAGAAAGAAGGAGTCAAGGATGGTTTCATATTTGGACCTTACTATATGGTGCAAGTGTTAAGAAAAGTAAAGCTTGTTTCCCATGCCAAGTTGCTTTCGGGAGAAGCTCATTCTTTTGAAAGGAAAATAGCTTTGGAAGACAAATCAAAGAACAAACAAAAGAACAAAAGAAATCCTTTGAAACCTTCTAAGAAGAAGACTGCTTAGGAAGAAAAGATGGTGACAACTTCTTCTGAGAAGAAAGAAGCCTTGGAAGCAAGTCATGTTGCTCAAGCCTCCATAGGCTCATCTATAGTGATAAACCATGAGATGGAGTGGAAGATCAAAAAGATGCTGCAGCCAAAACCTCTTCTTTACAAAGCATAGTTGAACCCCATGCATACATTTTGGTTCAATTATATCATCTACCTTTGAAGAGCCCAAGACCAACCAGGCTTGGGGTTCCAATTGTAACTAATTATTTCACCTTATGTGGAGGGACTTCCACATGACAAGAATGGAAATGTATGGATTGTGAATAGTGGATGCTCATGGAATATAATAGTGAATAGATCTCTCCTTCAGAAATTTGAACATTTTGATGGAGGTTCTATTCAGTTTGGAGGTGAAGCCGGAGGATACATTTATTGTAGAGGTAGTCTATCCAATGGTAAGGTAAAAGTTGACTGTGTAAACTTTATCAAACAGCCTGAACACAATCTCTTTAGTGTTTCTCAAACTATGACCAAAAGCACCAAATGCTTTTCATAGAACTTAAATGCATTATCCTCAAACTTGGGATGAAAATTATTTAAGAATTTGTGCTTCTTAGATATCCCAGGAGAGGGTATATGTACAAGCTGGATATGAACAATGCTTCCCCACTAGGTGAAGTATCATGCTTTCTTTCCAAAGGTAATGGTGATGAGGCAACTCTCTAGCATAAAAAATATGCCATGGTAATTTAAAAACCATGAACAAAGTGGTTAAAAAACTTGGTACATGGTGTGCCTAAAAATAATTTCTATGTAAGGATAACTATGTTGTTTGTCTAAAAGGGAAGCAACATAAGGTATCTCTCAAATCCAAAGAGGTTAACTCTATCACCACTCTATTACACTTATTACACATGGATCTATTTGGTCCTATAGATATAATAAACATTGGAAGGAAATCATATTGCCTTATGATTGTTGATGATTTTACAAGATTTATGTGGGTATTCTTTTCAAGAACTAAAGTATATAACATAAAAAATCAACAATTTGAGGAATCATCCAACATTGTTGTAAATAAGCACACTCCTTGTGTTAAGGGGAATGGTATTGATCACATATATGACTTAGAATTATATCCATACTATTCTAAACCATCTTGTGAGGATGTTTCAGCTGGAACATGAACTCAAAATGACTCATATGGTGGTCAACTATTCGAGTTACCCATGCCTATTCCATTTCCTCCAAGAAGTTATGAAGATCAAGCTCCCACTACTGGAAGTCCTGAAAGCTTGAACATCTCAGGAAACAATGGAGCTTCAACAAGTGGTCAGCAAAGTAAGCCTCAAAACTCAACAGCTGACAACTTTAACATTTAACACCAAGCTAATTAAGATAGTGATATGGAGGAACAAGCAACTATTCATGGTGCTTCACAGCAAAACATCATTGATGATGTCACAAATTCATTTAATCAGTCCTGAATGAGTATGAGACATTAGCTAGAAATAGTGTCCAAAATCCTAAGCAAAACTTTTCTAACTTGAAGCTATCTATGCAACTAGATGTGATTCCTATACTTAGGATACACAAAACTCATCCAGCTAAGAACATCATTGGGGATGTCTCAGAAGGCATGAGAAAAAGAGGTTAGACCAACAACAGAAATGTCTGCTTGTACTCATGCTTTCTCTCTCAAATAGAACCTAAGAAAATGGAAGAAGCTCTCAAGGATAACAATTGGTTTGAATCAATGCAAGAGGTGTTGCTTTAATTCAAGAGACAAAAGGTATTGAACCTGTATCCATTTCCACGTAGTCAAGTCCCCATGGGTACTATGTGGGTGTACAGAAACAAAAGAGACAATAGAGGTTTGACCATCAAGAATAAAGCAAGACTTATGGTTAACGATACACATAAGAGGAAGGCATAGATTACATTGATGTCTTTGCACTTGTTGTAAGACTTGAGGCTGTGAGAATCTTCCTTGCTTTTGTGGCATCTAAGAACTTCACAGTTTGTCAACTTGGTATCAAATGTGCATTTTTGTATGGGGATATCGATAGAGAAGTCTATGTGTGTCAGCAACCTGGATTTGAAAACCCACATCACCCAAACCATGTGTGTAAACTGGATAAAGCTCTTTATGGGTTAAACTAGACACCTAGGTTGTGGTATGAGACTATGTCTCAATTTCTTCTGAAGCATGGCTATGTAAGAGGCACCATAGACAAGACATTATTCATATAGAAGTCTAGGAAGGACATATTTCTTGTATAAGTCTATGTTGATGACATCATAATTATGCAAAGACTTTGAAAGCATTATGAAAAAGAAGTTTGAGATGAGTTCTATGGGGAAGATGGATTTCTTTCTTAGGATTCAAGTGAAGCAGATGGAAGAAGAGCTCTTCATAAGTCATCCTAACTGTGTCAAGGACATCTTAAAAAGATTTGCCATGAAAGATTATAAGCCAACCAAGACACCTATACCAAGAAAACACAATCTCTATTCTGAATCCAAGGGAAAGATACTAATCAACATCAATACAGGGCGATTATTGGATCTCTGTTGTATCTTACTACAAGCAGACCTGATATCATGTTTGTCACTTGCATCTGTGCAAGATATCAGGTTGCTCCTAAGGCGTCTCACCTAATTGCTATAAAAAGAATTCTTAGATTCCTCAAAGGAGCTCCTAAACTAGGTCTTTGGTATACTAGGAAACCTCTATGGTTATACTGATAGTGTTTATATTAGATTCGACATCAACAAGAAATCCACATTAGGAGTATGTTAATTTCTTGGAGGAAAGATCATCTCCTTGCAATGCAAGAAGCAATCATGTGTCCCTACATCAACTGTTGAAGCTGAATACATTGCTGCTACAAGCTACAGTGCTAAGTTGCTATGGATTCAAAATCAAAAGTTAGACTATGGTTTTAACTTCATGGAGACTCCTATCTCATAGACAACAAGAGTGCAATTTCAACAATATAAAATCCAATCAAGCACTCTAAGACAAAGCACATCGACATCAGCTATCATTTCTTTCGAGATATACATGAAAAAAACTTGATCAAACAGTCAAAGTTAATTCAAATTAACAATATGCTGACTTATTCACCAAAGCTTTTGATGAACAAAGATTTAAATATTTAATCCCAGTAATTTGGATGATTAACATTGACTAGTCCATCTCTTCTGAAAGTCCTTTAGAATGTGTCTTGTCTGTGTTGTCTTCATATAATCTAAGCTTAGTTACAAAAGATTTTTCTTCCAAATTTCTAAGTATGAATTCTTCTAAAGAGAAATTTACCATCGGAAGATATCTATATGTATCTTCTGAAGGTAAATTCCTCTGCACAAGAATTCTCTTCCGAAGAGTTTTTTGCCTCAAAAGAAAATTTGATCATAGATTAAATCTAATTCCGAAGCTTACAAGCTTCTTTTATTGGAAGACCACTTTACTCTCGGAAGAAAACTTGTCTTTAAGACATTGATTGAATTCGGAAGTAAAAGAGGCCTTAGAAGACAATACTTAGAAACTTAACAGTATTCTCTCAGACTTTATTACTCTCGGAAGAAAACTTTATTGTGTAACGGAAATCTTTGGGCCCCACTCCGTAAAATGTAAGATATTATTATTGATTGTCAGAATATATTAAATGGTTTATCTTAAAGCCCTTTTCAAATCAAAACCTAAACTGTCCTTTCACCTTATCAGTTTGATATTTTTACCCCTTATTTAAAAACTTGACTCTCTTTATTTACTTTCTTTACCTTCACAAAAGCCCCAAATTTCCAGAATCTTCTTCTCCACTCACTCTAAAATTCTTTCCATCAATCAAGTACTTTCATAACAATGGCCTCGAATCCCCAACACAACCAGGTCGCTATCCTTCATTCATCAAAGGATGCCGACTTTGCGCTAATCGTCCAATTTCTGACTCTATCTGCATATTTCATTGCCCTCACTATTAATCCTACCATATACTCAAACCACATGGCCGAATTCTAGGCCAATGTTCAAAGCTAGTTTCTTAATGATGAATGGATCATCAAATCAAAGATTTGTAGCCAAGAAATCATTATCAGTGAGAGAATTATCAGGGAGCATCTGGAGCTTCATGATGAAGGAGCCCCCACTAAATTCCCAAGTTTGATCTGGAGGACACTTACATCTAGATGGGATATGGTGGTGATGTGAGCAAGTCTATTGTCTACAATTCATCTTCTCCTACAAGTGAAAGTTCCTGCTACACATCGTTCTGCACAACCTAACCAATAAATTAGGGGGATGGAATCAAATCCCTTATGATTTGGGATGCCTAGTCCATGTATTTGTCAAAGGCCTTCGGTTTAACTACTCATGGTTTATGCTAAACAACCTACAAGGTAATCTCACCCAGGATCCATTCTATATGTATCCCAGGTTTATTCAACATATAATCAATTATGAGCTCGACCAGGACAAACGTTTATACGAAGACATTTTAATGGTCCCTCATATGTGGCCAGGCATCTTCAAAACAGTGAATAAGGTGTCCCCCAAATTTAACTAGAAGATTCACTGATTTTCTTCACGGTATGCTTGAGCCAATGGATCCTGGTGACATCCCTGCAAACCTAGCAGGTGATGAACCCACACCAGTCACCACCTCTTTAATGCCAATCACTTCTTCCCACCCATTCAAATTCACATACCAAAGATGCCCCAAATGAACCCTTTTTCAATCTACTTTGATTGAACAAGTCCCCTTTATTCAATCCAAAAAGGCTAGAGTGGAACTAAGGGCTCCCATTCAGAAAGATGTCCAATCCTCCTCCATAATTGACCTTAATATTAGTGTTGGGTCTCATATGTCTTAACCTGATGAGCCCACATCCCAAGCCATAAGCCATCAGGGTGTATCTCAATACTCCCCTAAGCAGCCTAAAAGGGACAGCCACATCACTAGCTTAGCTGCTATTGCAGAGGAGCCATTAGGGGCTGATCAAGGTCCTGAGTCATTAGATATAGCTTCTGTATCCTTTATTGACCTATAAACCCGATCTAGTGATGATATCATGTTTTATTAGTTCCATGATGTTGATCTACCTCACCACTCTCAAGATCAACTAAACCTTAGGGAACCTCTGATATCTAGACCATATCAGCTAGACCGAACTGAGGTGAGTCCAACTAGAGTGGATGTGACTCATGTAGATGCAACTGACACTACTGAGAGTATCTCATTGGCCTCTTAGGATAGTGGTAACATAAGCGAGACTAATTCTATAGCAACCTTGCGAATTTATGCCTCTGAAAGAGACATCTGTATGCAAGGGAAACCAGGGTGCCAAGAAACCACAACTGGTGAAGATGATGAACATACTAGGTATGTTATCTCATATTCCTATGATTCTTCAAAAGAAGATGAGGGAAGTCTACAACATACCATCCAAGACCTACTTTCTAGGATCTCATACCTTGAATAAAAGGTTAAGACTTTAGAAGATAAGTTTTCTACATAGCAACTTGAGATTGAAAATCTCAAGGTCCAACTAGCTAAGAAATAGATTGAGAAGTCTTTTAGACATGTACCCATTCAAGTTTCTTTAAGTTATTCCTCTAGCCATCTACTTCTTAAGATGATGCTACCAAAAAGGGGAAAATGTAAAGAACAAAAACATAAGGAACCTAGTCTGGCCATCACAACCTCTCTCTCTTCATTTTATCCCACACAAAAACACCATCCAACCATCTTCCCATAGCCACCTCCTATTACGATTCAAGTGAACCCACGGATGCTTATCAACCTTAACAGATTTCTGAGTAAATTTCTGATAAGATCATCCTTTGAACAACCCTCTCCTCCTGATGTAGCCATTGCCTACTTTAGAGTTAAAGAGCTTTAAAGGTTGAGTGCACCACCTACCTCTAAGAAGGAAGTTGGTCAACCTAAGGTCCATATTAAACCTGAGATTGACTTTGAAAGGGAAATAAGGATCGATGGCCCATCACTAACTTAGAAGAGAAAGGTAGTGCAGTTCCAATCTCTTCAGAAGAAGAAATTTAAGATGCTAAAGGGATAATTATGTAGATACATGATGTTCCTAGTTTATGTGCTTAAATGTAAAAGTCTTTCATGTCTTACACATATGTAATGTAATGATTCAATGAAATATAATATGTGTTTGATGTTTATTCATGTTTAATTATTTCATATTATTGTTGTGTTAAGTATAATTTATATGTATGACTTTTTTATATAGGTTTGAGGTTGTTGTACATAGTTCTTAGTAATAATGATTAAGAAATGTGTTCAACCTATTCGGGTGATTATTCATGCTAATGGACCATACTTATGGACCATACGCATGAATACATCATGCTTATGGACCCGTCACATGACTAATCCAGGAGACTGGATCAGTCGTATAATTGAGACATAATATTGACTCAGTCGCACGACTGAACTTTTAGTCGTGCGTATGACTCAATCGCATGATTCAGTTGAACGACTGAACCATGCTAATGGTTCACTTGTATGAAAGGAAACTACAAACCTATAAATGCCACTCAATTCGTGGAAAAACATAACACTTGAAAAACTCTTTGAGAGATTACGAATAATCATAAACCCTAGCCGTCCAGAACGTCCAGAATAGCCAATCCAACTTCAAAGTTCGATCTTGATCGATCCCTACTCATTCTTAACGTTTAATTCATTCTTATATCAATCGAGTTATCGTTCTCACCGATTGGATCACCAATCAAATAGGATTTCGCACTATTTGATCTAGTTTCACGCAGATTTGTTAGTATTCTATACATACACGGTCCTGACAAATTGAACTGTCCTCCTTGTCCGATGTCCTGTTCATCATAGAGTGCAGGACCGTTAGAAGGGGTAATGCACTTTACAACACAACAACACAATTGAGGAGAGTTCTTTAGAACACTTAACATATCAAATAGAGAACTGGTTAACTAGAATAAAAGATGCTAAGAACACAAGTAAGTGAGAGACATAACAAGATAGCAAAACAACACAAGTATTTGGGTTTCAAGAATGTTGTATATTGCTTCTCAAGTTCTATTACAAAGTGTAGCAAAGCATAATGGAAAGTTAAAAGTATTTGAGATACATATACTACATCCTAAGCCGACAATACTTTAAAGGCCAGTTGGATACATAAGACTAGACAACAAAATCAAATGTAAAGTCAAAAGGTAGATTGCCTTTTGACTAGTGACTATGACATGCCATAGCTCACATCCTAATATATTACAAAAAGTATTAAGTAAATAAAGTAAAAAGCTCAGACTCAAGACCTCAATGTATAGTTACCAAAAGCATGGACCTTTTCACAAACTCATGTAAGTTGGTGACTAAATAGAGTTGCAGCGGAAAGGTGGTCCAGCTTTATGGTAAAATACATCAGATAAAAGCATGTTCCTAAAAGTATTCGGAAGAAATAAGTATTTACTCTTTGGCTTCGGAATACTTTGTCTTGAAGCTTCTGAAGACTTCATTTTTTGGTTTCGAAAGATGTTGGTCTTGGCTTCGGAAGATTTTACACTTAGAATACTTCTAGTGCAAGGTGTAAAACTTCTGAAACATTTCTACTTCAGTTCTTTGGTGCATGCATACAGAGAGACTTTGGATATTTTGAATGTTTTAGCTACATTAGACTTATTGGAATCCTTACAAACTCCCCCTAGGCTGATGCTACCAAAATATTTGAAGATCTTCATCAGTTGACAGTCCTCATCATGATGATGACCAGGCCCTTCTTCATTAGATGGTCATGATCACTTAGACTTTCATAGTATTGTCTCATCTCAACAAGATCATGTAGAGGTAGGTTGAATAAGTCTTGCCATCTTTCTGGATTAGTTGTGAAGGTCCAAGATAAGATGGGTCTCTCAGAAGCAAGATGAGCCACTTGAATTAGAGTTGATTGAGCTGCCTCTTCATGCACTTTTTCAGGTTGATCTGACTAACCCTAAGGTATGGAGGTGGATGGTTTTGACTTCTTCTTCTTCTTTGACTTTGGTCTAGATGCCATCCTCTTCCTCCTCTTTGATGAGTTTAACTGCGAATACTGGTCTAAAGCACCTTGTTGAGTAGTCTTGTCTTGCTCAGTTGGGTGTTCCTCCCTCACAGATTCAGAAAGAGAAGGAGTTTGACTTGACTGTGGATCAGAAGATAAAGCTTGCTGAGGCTCAGCAAGAGGTTCAGGTTGTGTTGTCTCGGGTTGTTCAACCTTAACCTCCACTTCAGGAATAACTTCACTTGGAGGGGAGTATAAGTCAAGTAGCTCTCATCTTTCAATCTTCTCCTTGATTACCCTGATATGCTCATCCATTATGGATAGAGACATTAGGCCAAGTCTCCTTCCAAAGAATCCATACAGCTTCAAGAAGCTCATCATCCTTTGTCTGTCAGCAGACTTCTTCATGCTTTGATACCAAATGCAGGACCATTAGAAGGGTAATGCACTTTACAACACAACAACAAAATCAAGGAGAGTTCTTTAGAACACTTAACAGATCAAATAGGGAACTGGTTAACTAGAATAAAAGATGCTAAGAACACAAGTAAATAAGAGACAAAACAAGATAGCAAAACAACAAAACTATTTGGGTTTCAGAAATGTTGTATATTGCTTCTCAAGTTCTATTACAAAATGTTGCAAAACATAATGGAAAGTTATAAGTATTTGAGATACATATACTACATCCTAAACCGGCTATACTTTAAAGGCCAACTGGATACATAAGACTAGACAACAAAATCAAATGTATGAGTCAAAAGGCAGATTGCCTTTTGACTAGTGACTATGACATGTCATAGCTCACATCCTAATATATTACAAAAAGTACTAAGTACATAAAGTAGAAAGCTCAGACTCAAGACCTCAATATACAGTTACCAAAAGCATGGACCTTTTCACCAACTCATGTAAGTTGGTGACTAAACAAAGTTGCAGCGGAAAGGTGGTACAACTTTATGGTAAAGTACATCAGATAAATGCATGTTCATTAAAGTCTTCGGAAGAAATTTGTCTTTACTCATTGGCTTCGGAAGACTTTGTCTTGAACCTTCGAAAGACTTCATTTTTTGGCTTCGGAAGATGTTGGTCTTGGCTTTGGAAGATTTTACACTTAGAATTATATCTAGTGCAAGGTGTAAAACTTCCGAATGATGTCTACTTCAGTTCTTTGGTGCATGCATATAGAGAGACTTTGGATGTTTTGAATGTTTTGGCTGCATCAAACTTAATGAAATCCTTACATAGATGCCATTCTTGATCTAGCCTCTTAGGTACACAGTGAGGACTTCCTCAAAACCCTTATATCTTGACACACAAGCACAAAAAGTTCAACCCCACTCTCCCTAACCTGACTTCTCTAAGGCAGAATCTGCAAAGGCTAAATCTTCCCTAGATCCCAATGGAAAAAGGAATATGACTGAAGAGGAAATTCTAAAGGAGGAAGGGTTGGAGAAGCTAAAGAAGAAAGAAAAAAAATTTACCGGGAAACTACTAGCTGCAAGCAACAAAGCAGCAACATCGAATCAAGAAAGTATTAACAAATTAAGGAGAGTGGAGGTAATAGACAGGCTCATCAGCCCAGGAGTAGATAATGATGAAATACTTCTACTCCCACTTGATGAGCTTCTGAAGTTGGAGAAGGAAACCTTACTACAAAAGGAGAAGGAGGAAGTAGAAAGGTTGGCCGTTGAGGAGGAAAGGAGGAAGAAGAATGAGGAGGCAAAGGAAAGAAACAAGAAGGAAGAGGAGGCCCAACTTCCAGCTGCTAAGAAGGTAGGAGTTAAAGCTTGGATAAAAGCCTATCTCAAGGCCCTTGGCTTCACCACACGCAAGTGGGTCCCATGTCAAAGAAGACCCAACAATGACATGTTAGTGACATTAAGGCTGACATTCGCTTCATAAGAAGGCAGGAGGTGACTCATGGTCAATGTGTTTAGAGGATGGTAACCAAACCAACACCAAAACCACTACCAACAAAACTTGAGACCACACCTTTTCACTTTCCTATCAAAACCGAACCAACTACTGAATCTTACACCCTTGAACCCACATCATCAGCCTTTCCTACACCCTCACCCATTGCTTCTCGACAACCACCACCACCACCTATCCATAGACCCAAAACACAACCCCGAACCCAGCCATTACCCAAACCATCCTCTGAACCATCTAACCCCTATGCTTAAAGGAGTTCAAGGAGATCAAATGGAAGATCATCAACTACACAACCTTGAGGGACATCTCTTATGAGGAAGAGTCCATTAAACTAAGATATATTGATGGCTCTTCTTATTCCTTAACAAGAGATGCATTCTTTGATCTGCCTAGGGAAACATTGGATGATAGGTTCAGATGGATCGATCTATGATGATATTATAATACAATGATAAGTTATAAGCACAAAGTAATCAAACACAACCAATTACTTCAAAACTCATAGTTGTTTCATTGATAGTAAATGAAAATGGATACAATATGCTTTTGTGACTAAAAGAAAGTTCTAACTGTTTCGAACCCTATAAAAATACATATAAAATACTAGTTATACTAAAAATGAAAACAAAGAAATATATATTTACAAAAATAGTCCCTACACTATGACAAAATAACTAAATGACTAATGCTAATCTTCAAACGATATGAGACAATACTCCCCCTATGTCTTCAGCAATCAAAATTCTTCAGGTTCTTCTTTAACGGTGAACAATGGATTCTCTTTGTACATCTCTAACTCCGTCAATGCCGTTTTAATTGATGATTTGAATTTTGCAGCCAAAATAGCTTGCTCTGGTTTTGATTCATTCGTCTTAATTTCCATCTGATCCATGCAATGTTCCTTTGATAATCTGGCAATATCAATATTTGCATAAAATTCCATCGGTTTAGGATAATCATTTGAATGAATTTCCAAAACGCCTCTACTTATATTCTCATAAACTCAATGTTTTTTATATCCTTATTCACAATATTTGCATAGGCTAGAGCTTTCCTCAATAAATTCTGCTCTATATCCATATTCATTACTTTAATAATTGTCATGAAGTACTTTCTATCATTTTCAGCAACTTCATATGATACTCGTTCAAAATTTTGATTTGATGAAAATGAGATGTAAATTGGATGTAGCAATTTAAGCTCAAACACTCCAAATAAACATATCATATCTTTATCCCAATTGTCCAAATTTCTCACTAACATCAACTAAAAAGTATCAGCATGATAGAACCATATTAAGATTGGTTTTGAAGTTTGCATTCCATCAATCACTTTCAATCCGTGATTAATGATTTATCAAAATACTTATCACTGTAAGCTCCCAATAAACTTTCTTCTTCTGTAGAACTGGATTCCCCCTTCTTTCTTCTCTTTAATGATTGGAAATACATCTTGTCTTTCTAATCATATCTAGTTTTGGGAAACGAAGCCATCCTTGAAATGCCATGATCTAATAACTTCACAAAGTTTCTCCGCTTGCAACTTTTGTGGGGTTGATTAGAGGTAACTTGTGTAGCTCTTTCAAATCTTGAACTGGCAAAGCAATAATGAAAAAGTATAAATGATACACATCATATATAGCATTTACTCTTTTAATAAAAAAACACATCAAACACCTCATCATACTTATGCCATTATTTTCACTTCCTTTATATTATGAGGAACAATCATGGCATTCAACAATTTAGATATTGATTGTTTTGTTTGCAAGACATTCCTCACTATGTCTTCAACTGATCTAGCTTTGTTCCATAGTTTCTTTTGATTGACAAATACTTTATAAGCATGTTTCTTATTTTCTAGAAACATCCCATCAATTCCTTTCACTTTTCATGACTCCTTCTCCCAAGCTCCATAGATTTAATTTCTTGTGGCTTCAAAATTCTTGTTCGTTTGGTGATCTACAAATATTGTGGATTATCCATATTAAGAAATATCATTTTGTTGCTTTGTTATTCAGTTTGTTGAACACTTTTGACTAAGTTTCTTAGCGAAGTTCATTGCAGTCTATTTAATCTCTTTCTTGGATAGTTCCTCGACTGTAACCACATCCCTAATTCAATAATGTTCATATCTTCAGGACCAGGATGATACAATTCAGAGGCCTGGATATCATCAACATTTATGCTTCCACTCATAGGAGTCCATTCACCATGCTCTAAACAAATTTCATTTGTATCAACAAGAGCAGTTGACTCAGCTAACAGACATTTTTGAAATTCTTCATTAATTTGAGATACTGTTAAACCATCTAAGAATACATGATTGTACCTCTTTTTCACCAATAATTGTATCGATCATCAAAGTCAATTGGGATATCTTCTTGTATATCTTTCATCGGGGAATCTACAATCTCATACACATCTTTTTCTTCTAGAACTTCAGCATACCAGTCATTTGGAAAATCAGAGTCTAAATCATCTAAGGCTTAAATTTACTTTTGTATATCACATTCATCAACATTCACTAATTCATCTTCAATTTTCTATACCTTTGATGGTTCAGAAGATGATTCAATCACAGTTTCATTCATTTTCCTTTTTCCTTTATCAACTTCAGAAATCCTTTCAACCATAATAGCTTGGACTTCTGGTTCTGTTTCTTTCTCTGATGTTACAACATCAAGTTCTTTATCTTTATCCTTTAATCTTTCTTTCATCTTCTCAAATTCATCATTCAATCTTTTAAGTTTCTCTTCAAGTTCAATTATCATCACGTCTTTCTTTAAAGCTTCAGCTTTCAATATTTCATTTTCTTCTTTTAGCTTTTCAATCAACTCAACTTGCTCATTATTCTTTTCTTTCAAATGATCAACATTCTCGTCAATATTCATCTCTTCAGTTTGCACAAACACATCTTGTAAGGCCCCGATCCCGGGACGCTCATAGTTAGACAATCATCGCTCATAAAGCATAAAATATACATTTATATCTATGAAAAACATCACATCGGAATAATTTAAAACCATTTCATATATTAATGACTACTTTTGAAAAATAATATATCATTATTAATAGTTAGAAAATACTATTGTTTGCATTACATCACAAAAAATCATAGTTATACAAATGGATGCCATCCCAAAACAATGGCGAGTAGCTGCCCCGTGTCATATTCCGCAACAACTACCTGTCAACTAGAAAATACATAAAAGTCAGCGTTGCTGAGTTAGTTCTAGTTTTGTAAAATAAAATACATTTCTCTCATTAATAACTGTTCTTTACTTCCATACGTGATCGTACATCATATATACACATAGATAATATATTATTATCTTCCACCTTTATTCATTATCATTCATTCAATGTACATCATCATTATCATTCGCTTTCATTCATAGTCTTCCTTACTTATCTGTCATACATTCGTCATCTTTCGTACTTACACTGGACCAATGTCATGTGCTATACCCCGAACATTATGCACGAAGCTGGTTACTGGGCCTGAGGTCTATCAATAGACCCCGAACATTATGCATGGAGCTGACTCCGGTACATAGGACAAGCGACAAGGGTCCCATACATATGGTCAATCACAAAGACTCGACCCCAGTGTGCATCCTCCCGGGTTAGCTAACCCCCACATAGTTGAGCTAACACCTTTCATTGGGTGTGAACCTCCATACATTTCTTGCAAGACTTTCTTACATTCGTTCATTCATTAATGCATGCATTCATTCTTACTTTACGTTCCACATATCATTATCATTAACTACCGCTTTACGTTACATAATACTTTTCATTTATTTCATACTCATAACACGTAAGTCATGGAATAATACATAATAGGAATGCAAGGAAACACAACATGAACATACATAGCATCACATAAACATCACATACTCCATCATACATCATCATAAACATCATGCATCGCCTATTCCCATACACATACACATGCACAACAAGTACAAGTCATCATAGAACATAACCAACCCTCCGTAGGACAGTGGGGATTCGGGGGTGGCAGCCCCTGACAGCGGGGTCCTAGGTGCAGCAACCCCTAGTAGGGTCCAAGGGGTAACGCCCCTGGTTGGGGTCGCGCTGAATAGGGGATCTAGAACTCACCTAGACTCAGTTAAAACCTCTTAAAATCGATCTAGAACGCCCCTGGTTATTTTAGAACATTTATATAGAACATTTACTTATAGAAAAATCGATCTTCCTGTTAAAGCCTCTTAAAATCTTTGTCATTTAAATCATATCTTTAGTATGCATTTCCAGCCCCAACAAGTTTAAAACCTTTAAATAGGGATCTAGAACTCACCTAGACTTAGTGAGCAGCTTTGAAATCAAGCTTTCAAAAGAAGGGTCGCACTACATAGCCTGTAGATAAGTTAACACTCAAAGGGGTTAATTTCTGCCTAATTTCGTTGCTACTTTCGTTGCTAGATCAGAAGTTTCGCTCCAGTAGTTTCGCTGCCATCTTTGCTGGCAGTTTTGCTGGTATCTTCGCTGCCAGTTTTGCCCAACTTTCGTTGAAAATTCAAGTTTGCGAACTACCTGCGAAACTATAGTTTTGCTGGTATCTTCGCTGCCAGTTTCGCTCGACGACTACATAATTTCGCTGGATGAACTCCCAGTTTCGCAGAACGGGCTGAAATTACGAACCAACCCAAGTTTGACCCAAAACTTCAATCTTTTTCACCCAAAACCTTGGTTTATCATCATGAATCTATATCTAAGCTTTTTACATGTTTTCTTACACAAAAACATGAGTTTTGGGTGATTCTTTGCCACTTTCAAAAATCCCAAGCCCTAGAATCCAGGTTTACACTCAAAGAAACGGTTGAAAGATGTTTCTTACTTGGAATCTTGGTCTTTCCTTGTTGTTTTGAAGTCCACAAACACCGATCTTCAATATCTTGATCAACCGAGTCTTGAATCATCATTTTCTCTCAACTTTCTCTCTTTACACTCTCTCTCTAGAAATTGGGTGTTGAGTTGCAAATGAGAGTGGCTCAACCTGATCCGTTTATATATATACCCGGCGTTCCCGGGACCTTAAACTCGCCAAACACATAACCCGCAAGGTCTACTCGGTCCATACTCCATTTGTCACTATTTTCTTTATGTAATTCCAGCTACGCCTATTATTATTAATTGGCTCATTTCGACTTTATTTCGGGCATTACAAATATCGGGTTTGATTAATTGAAGACTCATCAATAATTACTATCTCTTGATCAAATTGAATTAGAGATTCCACAACAGGTGAAGCACTTTGAATTATAGGCTCAGATACAATTACATCAGTGTAATCAAAGTCAAAATTTTATTGATGTTCCAATCATCATTTACATTCTCATCTACATCATTAGCAGCATTCTCATCTTCATTAAAATCATTATCCTTATTATTCACATTATCACCAATCTCAACATCATCAACATTTTCATTCAAATTTTCTGATTGAGTTTCTTTACCATCTATCTCTTTTTCAGCTTCAATCATATTCCCACCAACATTATTATCATCATCATCATCATCAACACTAGATGAACTTTCATCACTACCATGTTCATCTACATCATCATCCTGATTTTCTTCACCTTCTGACTCAAACAACACTTGAATAACATCTTCAATCAAATCATTTGGATCAATAGGTTCATCCTCAGTGAGATGAAAATGATCTTGATCAATGTTTACTTCATCTCTAGCAACATTACTCATATAATACAAAAATAGGTACATTTTGGTATCTAGTGACAATAACAAGTTTCTTGTACACTGTTTCAGATATATGTTCAAGCTCTAATCATTCTTAACTAACTCCATAAACATGAAAGTCAAGGTATTCTTTGTTGATGATCATTTGAAGGAACCTTGGATATATCAAATATTTGTTCCTTATTCCTTTCTCCAAGTTTAAAATAAATCCATTTAATATCCATTTAGCCGTATTAAATCTTTTTTAGTGGTTATAGCAACTATTGGTGATGCAATATCAATTGAAAATGAATTCCATCCAATAGTTCTCTTTGACATGCAATGTTGGAAGATATAACATATTAGTTTCTAGTGATTGAACACTCTATCTCTAAAAAATTGCTTCTTGGAAAAGTTATAAGGAGGACCCATCGCCATGATTGTGTCTTTACATTCATTAAATGTGAGCTCAGATAGATCTTGTTCCTCATTTTCTCCCAATCTAACAACATCTCTGATTGACTACTTTGAAACACTAACCATCCTTTGCTCTGTAATAAATCCCCTTACAACCTTTCTTCTATCATCATCTTTCTCAACTTCAGCTATTCTCCAAAACCTCTTGATCAACTATGCATATATAACAGGTCTTGCACACATAGCATATACATATCTTGTTCTTAACAAGAATTATCATTTCTATATATCCAACAACATCACATGTATCTTTATCTAGAAAAACTGTAACATTATGCTTTAACTCAAACATTAACTCAGCCATCCGTTGACACAAAACACAATATAACAATGTATGAATTACAATGATGTAAAACTCATTATGTATTATTAGATTTGAACCAATAACACTAAGACCTTATAATGTACTAGTTACAGATTCAATTCACACTTTTGAGTTTTAAACCAAGTAAAACACAATGAAATATGCACATTTTCAAATGACTTAGTACATTTTAAAATTTTAAACTCAATTAAGTTCACTTGGATTTTCTAAGTGTTGAATACACTCTGTTATTAGCAGAATAATTTCAAAAACCAAGTTTAAAGATTTAAAAGACACTAATTCATGAAATCATTTTCAAAAACAATTATTATCTGAATTATATTGATTTACCAGATACTTTTTTAATTAGAAACATGACTTTTCAATTTTTATTCAAAATGTCGACAGAAGAACACCAAATCATCAAGAACAAGTAATGATGAAATTACGTTTCAATGATCCCCATCTGATCGAAAACATGTATTAACAACACATTAATGTAAAATTTATGATATTGTTATACATTTAAGTTTCAGATTTTGATTTTCTAAACCCTTAGGGTTCGAACGCCCGAATAGCAGTCGAACGCCCAATCAACGATTGAATCATGAGATTTAATTTGGTGTTATTTAGTTCAAAATGATGTTTAGAATCATTGATTTTACCTATTTATCACATGAATAATAGGAAATAAATCAATTTCAAGTGAATGACCATATCGAGTGCGAATGAGAATACAAAGAGTTTGAGTAGCAATGTAAGTGTGAAAATGAATAATTCTATCAAGTGTTGAATAAATATATAAGTGTAAAAACTCTTAGGCCTATGACGACTATGAAGGTGTATGACTACTTTTGAGACGCATGAGACTTAGGCGTATGAGCACACTTGGTTGCATTTCATTAGAAATTATCAGGTGCATGAGCACTGTTCAGGCGCTTGACTTAGAGAGAAACGCCTAACACTTGGTCAATTTCATGAACCCTCAGTCCACATGTCATCTGTTTAGCCGCTTGATCCATTCAAAGCGTCTACACTTGTAATATTTTTAACATTGGAAAGTATGGTATTGTTCAGACGCATGTTGTTGACTTGAAACGCCTAACACTTAACCAGTTTTTCAGCAACATGACAACTATTTAGGCACATGAGGTTGAACCAAATGCCCAACACTTGTACTAATTTCTAAAATTTCATCATACTCCTGAAATGAACTTTTGAGCACTGTTCAGGCATATGAGAAACTTTCCATACGACTAACACTTGGAAATTTTCACATCATCCATTTGAACACGTTTTATGCACATTATCACTGTTTATCATGAAATTTCAAACACTTAGTCAAATTTTGACTATCACCCATCACAAATCCTTATAAAAATCAGTTTTTTATTTTTAAACATCAATCAAACACATTTTGACTTTTGAACTTTGGAAGTCAAATATTTGATGTAATTTTTTTAAATAATTTCCCGTCATTTTAGTCTCCATTTTGAAATTTTCACAAACAAAAATAATCTCATTTTTTTTATTTTATTTGCGAGAAGCTTTTTCACTTATTCTGAAGTCTTTTTAGGTTTATTTTTCCATCATATCTAACACACACATGCTTGTAAAATTTGAGCTTCATCCTTTCCATCCAACAACTCCCTTATTTTTAATTTTCTCTTTTTCAATCTTTATTCCCCCTAAACTTTTAAATTCACAAACTTAGAAGTTTATCTTATTTTGAAAATCGAGGAAACTAATCATTATCAACATGCTTGCACACATAAAATCATGAAAAAAAACAAAATAAAACAAAATAAAAATCTACTTGACACATATTGAATCACATGCCTGCAGTGAGATCATACCAGTTAAGATCAACATATTAAAACTAAATAAAAAATTATGAATAGTCATAGACAGTGAATAAATTCTAATAATATGTGTCCTAGGTCAGCATTTTCGCAGCAAAGGAGACACTAGATCTAAGGACAGACAACAAGTGATTATGGCAAAGATATCTACACACTTAGTTTTTCAATTCATGGATTGATTAAGGTTCGATTTGATATGATTTTATATAACCCACACTTTGACTTAGAGAGTTCAACCCTCGTCAAGGTATGTAAGAAAGCACTTTTACTCAACTTAGAAACCTGATATATATGAGTCAACTAGATTTCATGTTTCTGTCAATGATAAATTCATCATTGAATTGATTGTGCACATTGGCATCTTTTTGCATCAAGTGAGAATATCAAAGTTTGTAATGACTTATGTAAGGTTTCATCAGAGGCTGATGAATCTAAAACATTCTAAGTCTCGCATGAATGCATGCACTTAAGTGTAGAGTAGAAATGCTTGGGAAGTTTTGCACCCTACATCAGAATTATTCCAAGTGCAAAATCTTCTGAAGCCAAGACCAACATCTTCTGAAGCCAAAAGTTAAGTCTTTAAAAACATTAAAGACAAAGTAATCTGAGGCCAAGAAGTGAAGACTGATTTATTGTGATAATACATGCTTTAGCTTATGTACTTTTCCATAAAGTTGGAACACTTTCCACTGCAACTCTGAAGACTCACCAACTTACACAAGTTGGTGAAAAGGTACATGCTTTGGTAACTATACGTTAAAGTTTTGAGTCTGTTGCTTTCTACTTTATGTACTTTTAGCCTTTTTGTAATATATTAGGATGTGAGCTATGGCATGTTATAGTCACTAGTGAAAAGGCAATCTGCCTTTTGACACTACCTTTGATTTTGTTGTTGTAAGCATGGCCGGCTATAGAATGTAGTATAAAGTATCTCAGGTCTTTGTATTTTTCATTATCCTTTCAACACTTATAAAAGAACTTGAGAGCAATATACAACATTCTTGAAAACCAATATCCTTGTGTTGTTTGTTTTTGTTATGTCTTATATTTGCTTATGTTCTAAGTATCAAACCATATAGTTCCTAGTTCCCTATTTGATATGTTAAGTGTTTTAAAACACTCTCCTCATTATGTGTTGTGTTGTAAGTGAGAATCACTTAAACAGTCCTGCAACTTACAACAGAGGATATCTCAACACTTCAGGTCTATGATGACTCATAACAGAGAAGTTAATAGATGCTTTAGACATATCTCATGGTTATTCATATCACCACTAAGTGTAAGATTGCAACTTTACAAGCAATCAATCACAGAAGTCAATACAAGACATTGGTACTACAATGAAAAAACAGTAATTGATTTAATTTAATCACGAGAATTTACTTTTTCAGAATAATTACATGTATTCTTCTTTGCAGATTCTTCATCCGCATTTGTTTCCGGCTATCCGCATTTGTTAATGCGGAAGAAAAAATACTTTTCAACATTTGTTCTATGTCATCCGCATATACAAATGCGGTTAGCCGACACTTGTATTCTTCTTTGCAGATTCTTCATCCGCATTTGTTCTTGGACTTGTGGGATTTCCAGCAAAACAACCATCAACCCACCACTTGAATTGGCATGTATGATCCTTTTAGGGTCCAACAATACTCCCCCTAAGGATTATACAGCCTATGTTCTTTAAGGGTTTGATGGTGGTTGAGGTTAGGAAGATTCTGCTGGGTCTTGTGGAGGAATAAGAGGTTCTGCCTGAGATTGATCCAAAATAGCCTTTATTATCTTGACAAAGGCATTTGCATTAGACATATTCTCTCTGTTTAGCACATGGATCTTCATCTGGCTCATAGTGTAGATGGCTTCTAAGGGTATCTTCTTTAAAGAAATTGGTTCCCATATTGACACTGTGGACAACCCATCTCTATGAATCAACAGAGCTCCATCCACATCCACCTCTAACTTTACAATATTCCCCAATTGTAGAAGAGTCTTCTTTGTTTTTTCCTCTGCTCCCTCTTGACATTGGTTCTATCAAATGCCATTTTTAAAACTTTAAACATTTCAGAAACAAATGCATATCTTTTTCTTCCATTTTATTCTGTATCTCTCTGAAATGACTTGTGTATATGTAGTGCCAATCTTGTGTTACCAGGGCAGAAAAATGTGTTCTTAAAGAAGAGACCTTCAAGAACATGATATCCTCATCCTTCCATGCAAAAGTGTGTTATCAAAATAAGTAGGGACTGGGATCTTGTGAGATATTTCCTCCACACATAGTCTTGTCTGTAAGATCTCCTAGGTGTGGAACTTGTGAAGATGAGCTTCCCCTCATAGACCCTTATCTGAAGAGGATGAAGAGGAGATGATGAAGAATGGCTCTAATAGGAGTGAAAAAGAGCATTCTAAGAAGGGTCATCATCTTTTTGAGGAGAGTAAACTGTTGGGATGACCAAGTCCAAGAGGAAGAACTTGATTAGAAAGAGCAAAAGAAAGGCAAGAAACGCTCAAGAGATCAAGGCCACCTTCAGCTCTGCACAGAAACAAGTCTTTGTTTCTACAGGATTTGAAATGGTTAAAGCTAAGGACACAAACTTGAACTTCAATAACAAGAGTTCTAGTTCATGTCCAA
>BJCM01219514.1:0-11555 GCA_018326385.1 Flaveria bidentis | reverse complement strand
TGATCATTTATGTTTGCTTATGGCTATGCTGTCGTGAATATTGACTAACGCGACACAAGTCTCCATTTGTGCTCGGGTGACGTCATGACACGCTTGTCATCATACTTATATTGCTTCTCTAACGTATACCATGTGTTATGACGATCCCGTCTCGTTACATCCTCGTGTTTCCGCTTTAGCGGGGGTGTGACATCAATCATCACTATGGTCATCAGAGTCTGACGCTTTCTCAAAACACCACATCCTCTACCCCTACCTCTAGAACTCTCACAAGCCACCCTAGCCATCTTTTTCCTTCAGCCTCGGGTCGGTACAAGAGTATCCACTAGAATATAATCAACATCACGTTTCTTAGCAGTATGTTTTGAAGATGTTTCTTGTACTCTGGGATATTCTTGCAACACATAAGGAACATTCTCGATCCAATCTCTATCCGTCTCATTATCACCTTCTTCATTTCTCATCTCCTCATTTATTCCCACTTCACCTTTTAACTCCTCACTTCTTAATCACTCATCAACTCCTTCTTCATCAGACATTTCACCAGTATGAGAACTCTCAGGTGCTTCTTATGTAGCATTAGAAGATGTATCTGTTGTATCATCTCTATGTACCTGAGCAGTCTCAATCTGTGCTTTGGCTTGGCAACCCTCAACAAATCTACCAAGTTTGGCAAAATGTGATCCATCCCATGCATTATGGTTTTTATTAAAAATCTAACTAGAGCTTTATCATTCGATACTTCTCCCAAATACGCAACCGCATTATGGTTTTTATTAAAAACCAATGATCGAACCATCTACAAAAGTTGATGAAAATTTAAAAGTACACATTTAATATCAAATTTCATTGCATAAGAAATTAAGTTACAATACTTAGAAAATTTTTAGCAAAATGCAACATTTCCCGTGAGTTCAACACTTAGAAAATTTTCAGAAAATACAACATTTCATGCGAGATGTTAAACTTTTCGCAAGATTAAACAATTCTAAAAATTTAAAATTTTCGCACAATAGGTTCAACTTTTCTCATGAATTTCAAATTCACATAGATCTTAACTTTTTGCATGAAAAGTACAGTCCCATGCGAAAAGTAGAACTTTTCACGTCTTTTCAAATTCTCAATAACTTTTCACACGCGAAAAGTCTGTGCAACTTCTAATTTTTCAAACGGTTGATTTTCAATAAATTAAAGGTTTAAATATGTTCAATGAGTGTCGCCATAGGTATTATTAAGGTTTATTATGTTTAATTTCATATATTTAACATGTTTTAATCCATTTGAACTTCGGTCATGAATCAAGTTCACTCAAATCAACAAATTAAACATTTATATACCTTATAACACACTTAGGTATCACAATGCAACCTTAGATAATATGATAATCAGTTCAACGGAGTTTCTACACTTAGAATTTTTTAGAGATAAATTTCAGAACTTTTCGTGCAAGTGAATTAAGACTTTTCGTGTGAGTGAAGACTTTTCGCACGAAGTGTTCCTTTTAACCAATCTTGACTTCACGCGCAATAAGTCAAAGTCTCTCTAATTAACTTTTAGCTTGAAAAACTATTCGCATGAGCAGATTTTTATTTTTTTAAAATTTTAACAATTATTACCAATTATTAAGCCCCTTAAACCCCTTTTTCTTTTATTTTAATTTTGCTATGAAAAATGATTTTATTTAACTAAGTGTTTTTAATTATTTTAACACCCTTAATTTTTAACACTTTGTAAATCTAAAACACAACAAAAATCAAATTAAGAGATTAATGAAACTAAGTAAAAACAAACTTATTAACACACATATTGTACTGACTACTTAACTTTTTGATAAATTTTCAAGAATAAGATTATATTTATTTAGAAATCAATCATTAAAAATCTTCCAGCATTGATTTTATATATGTCTGTTTATGTTGATTGTCAATATATTGTTTCCCTTTAAACTTCAACTTTAGGTTTACTTAGACACATAAGCTGTGACTTTATCAGTTTTGATTAAGTTATATGATTTCAGTGTGTCCCACAATAAAAAGTCCCGCAAAACATTTATCTAGCTTCAAGACACTATTAAGATTTCAAGCCACCATAATTTGACTTAAACCTTTCACTTCTTATCAGCTTTCTTAAATTTAATTATTGTGTTATATAATATCTATTTGAGCATAACTAGCATGAGAAAATGTTTCTAACACAAAATATTAACAAGTTGTAGGACTTATTAACAACCATCCAGACCTATGTTTTGCCCTCGCAAGATGTTTAGGACTTATATGCCAATATGGATTTACATGCCCCATCTTATGATTTTGCCTCATGTGTCATAACATATTCTCAAAAGAAAAATATTTATCATATATTATGTATGTCTATGATATATCTTTTATTAAAGTGCATATTGGTATCTTTTATTCCTGTATGACCTTTTGACATATTTTTGCTCTTTTTGCATGATATATTATTTTGACATTTGAGTATGACTAGACTGTAACTCTCAATCTGTTTTAGCATAGAATCGGTGCATTCACAAAACCTTGATGAGTTACCCACTTTAGTATAGATGATTATATTCAATGTATCACAATACATAGTGATTTTCATTCTTGATCGTCAAGCCTATCAACATATTAAACATAATACAAGTAAGTTTCTTGTATACCTTCAGATGTAATGAAGAAAAATCAAGAAATGTACTATTATTTCCTATATAATCTTGAATTTTTAATTTTCTCAAATTTGGTACACATAAAATCTTTTTTTAAACATAAAATCATTTTGTATTTTTCTTCATGCTTTTTACTCCCCTTAAGAATAAAATCTTTTTTTAACATAGTATTATCACATAATATGCGAGTGTCATAAATGTTTAGGCCATAATCAAGAAGTTGTTGCTGAATCCACACAATCTGAGAATAACAACTCGAAGCAGCCACATATTTAGCTTATGCAGTAGAAGTAGACACTATTTAATGTTTCTTACATTGCCATGAAATAAGACAATTTCCTCAAAATTGACACCCACTGGTAGTTGATTTTCTATTCAAGTTACATCATGCATAATCATTGTCAGTGTAAGCAAATAAATTAAAATCGTAGTTTTTAGGATACCAATGACAAAAGTGTAGGTTGACCCTTGAGAGACTTAAAAATCTTCTTGACAACTTTCATGTGAGATTCTTTCGGATTGCTTTGATAACATGCACAATGACAAACGAGGAACATGATGTCTGGCCTACTAGCAGTAAGATACATCATGGATCCAATCATTGATTGATACATGTGTTGATAAACATCTTCTCCCATGAGATCTGGAGTCAAAGTAGTATGAGAAGACATAGGAATTGGAGCAATCTTGGAATCTTGGAACTTGTATTTGTCCAAAACACTGTGAATATATTTTTCTTGATGAATTAGTATTCCTTTATCATCTTGCTTAACTTGGATACCCAAGAAGAATGACATTTATCCAAGAGAACTCATCTCAAATTTATTCTTCATCATTGCTTCAAATTCCTTGCACAACTCATCTGTAAGGCCTCGTTATCGGGACGCTCACAGCCGGTCAATCATCACACATAAAATGTATAATTATATTAACTTTAATAAAACATTGCAGCAGAAACATTTAAACCAACATTTCATTTAATTATAATAATCGCTTTTGCAAAATAATACAACATTCATTACAAAACATCGTTTGTTCGCATTATAATGCACAAACATTATACAAAAGAATGCCATTCAAAATGAGCCAAGTAGCCACCCCGTGCCATCCTCAGCAACAATCACCTGCCAACTAGAAACACATAAAAGTCAGCGTTGCTGAGTGATTCTAGTTTTAAAATAAAATATACTTTACTTTCGTTTAAAACCATTCTTTACTTTCGTACATGATCACACATCATACGTACACATAGATAATATCATTATTATCTTCATCATTTATTCGTTAACATTTGTTCGTTCTCATACATCATTATCATTCACTTTCATTCGTAAACTTCCTTACTTTTCTTTTGTACGTTCATTACTTCCGATGACATGTATTGTACCCCGAACATTGTGCATGAAGCTGGTTATAGGGCATGAGGTCTTTCATAGACTTGAGCATTGTGCATGAAGCTGACTCCATTACCTAGGGCAAGTAAACTCATCACTATCTTCTCTCTTTCATTCCGGATCAATGCCATATGTTATACCCCGAACATTATGCATGAAGCAGGTTACTAGGCCTGAGGTCTTTCATAGACCTTGAACATTGTGCATGAAGCTGACTCCGGTGCCTAGGGCAAGCGGCAAGGATCCCATACGTGTGGTCAATCACAAAGATTAGACCCTAGTGTGCATCCTTCCGGGGTAGCTGACCCACACACAGTTGAGCTAACACCCTTTAGTGGGTGTGAACCTCCATACTTTGCTTGCAAGACTTTCTTACTTTCATTCATTCATTAATGCATGCATTCTTTCATTACGTTCTTCTTTTCATTATCTTCCACTTTACGTTACATAATACTTTTTATTTCATTCATCAACATTCAACGTAAAGAAAATAAAACATACATAACAAGAAACATGAACATAATCATACAGATCATCACCATACAAGGCACCATCATACATGACATAAAAATCATCATACATGCCATAATATACCCCATATATCATCAAAAGTCAACTTACTTCTCCCTCGAGAACATCCCAAGTGAAAGCCTACATTTCACTTTTTCCTTAAAAATCAGAAAAATAATCTAAGTCCTATGCGCGTGGTCACTATATAGGCGCATGGGCACTATGCAGGCGCATGGGGAACACTTTGGTGCATGGGGAACACTTAGGCTCACGGGGAACTTCTGGGCACATGGGCACTATTGGGGCGCATGGGCAACACTTAGTCATTCTGGGCAAATTCTAGGCGCATGGCATTTCAAGCACATGGAGAACACTTAGGCGCATGGGGAACTTCTGGGCGCATGGGCAATATTGGGGCGTATGGGCAACACTTAGTCATTCTAGGAAAATTCTAGGCGCATGGGCACTATGCAGACACATGAGTGCCTAGCCGCATGGGCATGAGTGCCTAGGCGCATGGGCTGTCTGGGCATCTGAACACTTAGCCAAGTTCAGCCTTTTCCAGGCACATGGCTACTATTTGGGCGCATGGGAACACTTAGGCAGTTTTTCTACCATTGGGCGCATGGGCCACTATTTAGGTGCATGGGTGGTCTAAGTCACACTTAAACAACTAAATTCACTCCCCAACCATCATCTAATATGTTCTAAGCTTAATTCATACATTCTAAGCCTTAGAAACACATTCATAACATCATCACAATCATATACACACCCAAATCAAACCCCACCCATAAACACATACACATATACATTCGGGTAAAAAACCATTTTATAAAAATGTTCATACATGTATTTCTAGCCCCAAATCAGTTTAAAACAAGTAAAAAGGGGGTTCTAGAACTCACCTTAGTAGCTCTTGGGTATGACTTCCTTTAAAACCCGAATGCAATTGAGTTCTACCACCTAGAAACCCATCAAACACACACAACCGAACACACAAACACATATAAGCATACAACTGAGGCAAAGCCGGTTAAAAACACTAAAAAACCATGAATTCTTACCTTGAATTCAATCTCTTCTTGTTCTTCTTCAAATATCCGAGATTTTATGCTGTTCTTCACTTTCTCTCTCTACAAAAATCTGATCAAGTAATGTGAGTAAGCAACATGGGTGGCCATGTTGCTTTATTCACCAAGTTTTTGAAAGTGTTGTCCTTTTGAAACTTTTAACCCATTAGCTTGGGTTAAATTACATTTCTTTCTTTTTCTTCACTGTTATTCTTTCTTTCATAACTTTAAAAATAACCAGGTGTTACAAGTCCACCCCCTTATATAGGTTTTGTCTCCAAAATTTGTTATTCCTCAAACAAATATGGGTTATGTTGTCTCATTTCCTCTTTAGTCTCCCACGTAGACTCAGATCCCTTCCTGTGCTTCCACTTATACGCACAAGAGGAACTACTTTATTCCTCAACCTCTTATCCTTACGATCAATGATCGCCACTGGTTGCTCTATGTAATTGAGCCGTTCATCTACCTCGATATCTTCCAGTGGTACAACCATATCCTCGTCTGGTAAACACTTTATGAGATGAGATACATGGAATGTCGTGTGAATTCCACTTAACTCATCTGGTAACTCCAATCTATAGGCCACCTCTCCTACTCGAGCAATGATTCGGAAAGGCCCTATGTAACTTGGGCTCAACTTGCCCCGCTTTCTGAACCGAATGATACCTTTCCAAGGTGAGACTTTCAACATATCTCTATCACCCACCTGGAACTCAATCAATCTACGTCTCTTATCGGCATACGACTTCTGCCTTCATGAAGGCTTTGATCTTTTTGAGCTTCTCAGTCGTAGCCTCAATCACCTTAATACTCCCCAAATCTTTTTGACCAATATCACCCCAACACACAGGCGTTCTGCATCTCCTACCGTATAGCATCTCATAAGGGGGCATACCAATGCTGGCATGATAACTATTGTTATATGAGAACTCAGCTAACGGTAAGTGGTCATCCCAACTTCCTCCAAAATCAATGACGCATGCCCGAAGCATATCCTCTAGCATTTGAATCGTCCTCTCCGACTGACCATCCGTCTAAGGATGATAAACCGTGCTAATATGTAACCTCGTCCCCATCGTATCATGGAATTTCTTCCAAAACTTAGATGTAAACTGGGTATCACGATTAGACACAATAGACACCGGCACATCTTGACGAGTCATAATCTCCTTGACGAACAAACCCACCAACCTCTTGGATTAATATTTCTCGCGGATCGGTAGGAAGTGAGTACTATTCGTCAGACGATCAACTATCACCCATATAGCATCGTACCCTCGCGCGTTGTGCGGTAGCTTCGTAATAAAGTCCATGGTGATATGCTCCCACTTCCACTCTGATATATCCAACGGTTGGATTTTCCCGTACGGATTCTGATGCTCCATAAGGCACTTACTCACATACTCCGCTACATCGCGCTTCATTCCCAGCCACCAATAGTCCTTCTTCATGTCTTGGTACATCTTCGTGGCACCAGGATGGATGGAGTATCGAGTCTTATGAGCTTCATCCATAATCTTCACATGTAGATCCCCAAAAAAAGGAATCCACATCTGTCCGAACCGGGTTCTAACACTGAATGTGTTTTCACCCAACTCTACGACTAGACCTATGATTCTTTTAAAGTTAAGATGATCTTCTTTCAACGCCTCATCTTGAAACTCTTTAACTTGCTTCATCACATCAGAGGTCATGACCAACTGATAAGCCTTCACCCGAATAGGCTAAGGTCTCTCCTTTCGGCTAAGGGCATCCGCCACCATGTTGGCTTTGCCCGGATGGTAATGGATCTCGCAATCATAATCTTTTATGAGCTCTAACCATCTCCTCTATCTAATGTTAAAGTCTTTCTGCTCGAAGAAGTACTTCAAGCTCTTGTCGTTAGTGAATATGGTGCACTTCATCCCGTATAGGTAGTGCCTTCATATCTTTAACGCAAATACCACGGCTGCTAGCTGCAAGTCATGAGTAGGATAATTGACCTCATGGACTTTCAATTGTCGGGATGCATAGGCTATAACCTTTCCTCTTTGCATCAACACACATCCCAACCCTGAGTAAGAAGCATCTGAATAGACCACCAAATCCTCACTCCCTTTGGGTAATGAGAAAACCGGAGCTCGAGTCAACCTCGCCTTTAACTCCTCAAAAGCCTTCTCCTGATCTTGACCTCATACGAACTTCAAATCCTTGCGGGTCAACCTAGTCAATGAAGAAGCTATCTTAGAGAAGTCTTGGATGAATCTTCTATAATAGCCCGCCAAACCCAAGAAAATACAAATCTCGGATGGCGTCTTTGGTGACTTCCATTGCATCACCACCTCCACCTTTGCTGGGTCCACCATAATCCCCACGGAATTCACTACATGACCCAAAAACTGAACTTCGCGCAACCATAATGCGCACTTGGAGAATTTAGAATACAACTTCTCCTTTCTCAATGTCTCCAACACATCCCGAATGTGACCGGCATGCTCCTCCTTGCTCTATCATCAATAAACACAATCACTGATTTATATCACATCGGCTGACACACTCGATTCATCAAGTCCATAAAAGCAGCTGGCGCGTTGGTCAATTCAAATGACATAACAAGAAACTTGTAATGTCCATAGCGCATGCGAAAAGCTGTTTTAGGAATATCCTACTCCTTCACCTTCAACTAATGATAACCAAATCGAAGGTCTATCCTCAAGAACCAACTGGCACCTTGGAGTTGATCAAACTGATCATTAATTTTCGGTAAGGGGTATCTATTCTTCACTGTCAACTTGTTCAGCTCACGGTAGTCTATACACGTCCTCATACTACCTCCTTTCTTCTTCACGAATAAGACTAGAGAACCCCAAGGAGAGATACTCGGTCTAATGAACCCCTTATCATGCTACTCCTGCAGTTGCTCTATCAATTCCTTCATCTCTGTCGGAGCCAACCGATACGGCGCCTTAGCAACAAGTTGGGCACCCGGTATAGGTCAATCTGGAACTCGATCTCACGGCCTGGTGGCACTCCTGGTAAGTCTTCGGGAAACACGTCTAGAAAATCACACACAAATGGTACATCGGACAATTGTGGTGTTGGCGTATCCACATCCTTTACGTAAGCCAAGTAGGCACTATATCCACGCCTCATGCACTTTCCCGCCACTACCATCGAAATCACTTTTGGAATCATAGTGACTCGATCACCATTAACCGTCACCGAACTCCCGTCAGGCATTGTCAATCGAATCATCTTCTTGCAGCACATAATGTTTGCCTCGTAGTCCGCCAACCAATCTATTCCTAGGACTACATTGAACCCGCCTAAGGTCATCACAAATGGTCTAACGGGAAACTTGTGACCTTCTAGTTCTATGTCACAACCTTCTATTATCTCAGAGATCCTGGTAAACTTACCTATGATAGTTTCTACATCGAAAGGCTTATCTATACTCCTCTTACTAACAGGAAATTTAGCACAAAAAGCAGCAGAAATAAAACTTTTACTAGCACCAGAATCACATAACACAAAAGCTAGAGTTTGGTTTACTAGAAACATACCTGACACAACATTGGGGTCCGTTCTAGCCTCCTCCTGAGTCATCGTGAACGCTCTGGCTCTCGCCCTCTACCCTTCAGTCCCGGTCGTTTTCTTCCCTGCACCGGAACTTTCAGCCCTCGACTTTTTATAATCCCTGCTCATGTGGCCCTCCCCGCCACAGTTAAAACACCTCCCCGCCACAGTTAAAACACCTCCCCACATCGTACTCTCTCACCATATGACCATGCTTCCCACACTTGAAGCACACGTTCAGTCCCCATTTACACTCTCCGATGTGCTCCTTTCCACACTTGCCACACCTCTTCATCCCCGCACCAGCTATGACCAAACATCAGTCATCCACCCATGCACCTTTGTTGCTTGGAGTGGCGACGCCACGTCCAACCCGCTTCCTATTCCAATTCCGGTCACCACTACTTTTCTTGCTGACTTCAGCCACCACCATAGTCCGTTCATCATACAACCTCCCTGCCAAGTCAACCACCGACCTAATCGTGCTAGGACGGGCAACGATCATGTGCTTACGAATATCCTCCAGCAGCCCTTAGATGTATCTCTTGATCTTTCGTGACAAAGGTGTCACTTGATCCAGCACCCGCCGTGCCATTTCATTGAACTTTGTGGTGTATTTCTGATGTGTCATGGTCCCCGCCTCCAGTTGCAGGAACTCCCTCTCCATCTTATCCATCTCTCTATAAAGACAAAACTCACTAATCACCATTTTCTTCAGCTCAACCCACTTCATCCTACCAATTGCCCTACTACCCTCGACTTGGACGATATTGTCCCACCAGCACAAAGCCAATTCCACAAACGAGTGGGCAGCAAACTTCACCTTCTAGTCCTCTCGACACTCGCTGATATCAAGTACAGCCTCCATTTCTCTCACCCACCGGTGAGCAGCAGCAACAGTATCACTACCATCAAAGGTAGGGGCTTGCATCTTTGAAATGCCCCGTAGTTACAGCCTCGTGCCGCCTCCGACGGAGGCTCTTCTTCCTCTTTTTCATCATCGGAGAGAACCGTCTCAGTCTCCGGTCGCTCCTGTCCTCCCGAGGACCTATTCCTCTCCCTTCTTTCTCCTTCCCGCAAAGCCTTTATCATTTCGGTCAGCACAGATGGTATGATCATCTGCATGACCTGATGCACTTCCTCAACAACAGCCTCCTTCATTGAGGCTCTCAAGTTAGCACTCTTGTCGCCAGCCTCTGGACGAGGGGTCTGGGTTCTTTATGAACCACCTCTTCGGCCCTAGGCCTTCCTCTTGTGACCCGTGGTTCAACACCACGTCCACCACGATCTCCACCACATGAAGCTTTTGACGATCTACCACCGCCCATCCTCAAACACGCTATAAGATTCAAACATTAACACAGTCATTCAAGGGAATAGCTCAGTTTATGTTAAGTATAGTACGTCCCTAATTGAAGTGGCCAGTTGTGATTAGCCACTTACTTTCCTCTTCATACCCCAAGCATTTCCTATCCTGACTACATCAGTATCTAAATCTACTAACAACACATAAACCACATAACATGTGCACGTAATACCGGTTAATATTAAAGAAAATACCTAATGGCACGCAACTACTCAGACTGGCATCCCTTCCCTTTCATCCCATTTTTAGTTTAAGTTTATGTTTCTTTTGAAAATTTACCTATTTCACTTAAACTTTGGCTCTGATACCAACTTGTAAGGCCTCGTTCCCAGGACGCTGACAGTTGGTCAATAATCGCACATAAAACGTATGATTACATTAACTTTAATAACACATTGAAGCGAAAACATTTAAACCAATATTTCATTTCATTATAATAATTGCTTTTGCAAAATAATACAACATTCATCACAAAACATCATTTGTTCGTATTACAATGCAAAAACATTATACAAAAGAATACCATCCAAAATGAGCCAAGTAGCCGCCCCATGCCATCCTCAGCAACAATCACCTGCCAACTGGAAAAAGTCAGCGTTGCTAAGTATTCTAATTTTAAAATAAAATATACTTTACTTTCATTTAAAACCATTCATTACTTTCCTACATGATCACACGTCATACGTACACATAGATAATATCATTATTATCTTCATCATTTGTTAATTAACTTTTGTTCATTCATCGTACATCATTATCATTCACTTTCATTCGTAAACTTCCTTACTTTTCTTTCGTACGTTCGTTACTTCAGATGACATGTACAGTACCCCGAACATGTTTTTCATAGGATTTCTCGTTACTCATGTCATCATTCTCACTTCTGATATCTCCAGGTCTTGTCACCACGATTCCGAATCAACAGACCCCATTACCGAGATATGGCAACTCTTTTTGAATGTCATAGTAATAAGAACTGTGTCGTAGAG
>BJCM01219510.1:0-17027 GCA_018326385.1 Flaveria bidentis | reverse complement strand
TTGAGTAAAGGCGAACATCATTTGGTATCCTCTGACCTGAGATACATATTGGGTCTTGATATTTACCGAATATTATACTTTGACTTAGCTCTTCGCTGTTCTGAAACATGGCAGTACATAAGTCTTAGTTCAGGTATGATATAAGGAAATTGTGAAAGACGTATGTTTTCATGATGGGATTTGTCCCTCTTATTCGTTGAGAGTAAGATGTCTAAGGCCTGATAAAGTTAAATCAATGGAGAAGTATCACTCTGCGTCTCTAGGATTTAACATAACATCTGTGACAAAAGGATAGATGATTGATTCACCTAAAACATTTCATGTATGGTACTTGAAGGAGATGATGTTATTGAATGGCACTTAGTCATACATATTAAGGGTAGTAAACCGTTGTTAAGCGGTATTTACTGCTTGCATCAATCTTCTATGAATCTTGTGCAAGTGGGAGATTGTTGGACCTCATATGCCCAAGACACATACAAGATTGATGTGGTTAGTACGCCATGATCCAAGTCAGGTCATACCCAATAGCAAGCTATACAAACACCTACAAACATTTATTTGTTGATAAGATCATACAATGAATGTTTGACACCTATTTAGAAAATTGGTTTTCTAATATTACTTTTGTGATAGAACAACATTATATGGATAATTTGTTCATGAGATATTTATTTGTTTCATTATTTAAGTTGGTTAAATAATGACATATAAAAGTGTGTTATGTTATAAAATTAAACAAGGCTTTAATTTTATAATTTACATGATTGAAAGAGTGTAATAATAATAAAAGATCAAAATGGTGGGAAACCCATTTTGAAACCTAAACCTCGGCCGCCCAAGGGGTTCTTGGGAACCCATTTTGTCTTGTTTTTTTGCATGACTTAAACCCCATTACACTCTTCCATCATTAGACTTGAACACTCTCTTTCCCTCTCACACATGGAAGAGTCCTTCTCTTCTCCTTCTTCTCTCAAAAATTCCGATTTTCTTTGGCTGATTTGAAGTGGTTCTTGGCTGGAAATTTCGAGTTGGATAAGAGGGACAAGGCTTGGTGTAATACTACCTAGCAAGTGAGTGTTTGGAGGGCTTACGGTTTGAGGTCCTCTACTTTGAAGGCTTGCTACTCAAAGACATCATCATCCTCATCCATTTTCGACCCCTTTGGCTGCTCAAAGGTAGTTTATGGTAGCCTCTTTAAGGCTGTCCATAATGTGTAGTTTGTGTTCACATAGCTAGCATTATTCACATATAAAAGATCCTTTTGTTCTTGGGTTTGTTCATATCTTATAACATCAAAATAGAACCTGAAATTTCAGATTATAAAGTATGTTATAACCTACATTTCCGCTGCGTTTTTACAAAGTTTAAATGGTTAAACTATGTATCTTCTTCTAACAAACCCCAACACAGTATAATGTCTACCTTAACACATAACATTCAACCATAGTTGATTGACATTATGGTTTGGTTTTGACTAAGTATTATGTACATATAAATATAAGTCATGCATTAAAGGTAGGGTAATCCACAAACCTCAAGTGTTATATTCATATAAGTCATGTATTAGAGGTAGGGATATCCACAAACCTCAAGATTGTCACCATTGCACAAAATCTCCACAAAAGGGTGATTCGGATGGTCATGAGTATATAAATGAAAGTACTAAAGTAAATTAACTAGTTTGACTAAGTGTTCAAGTGGGGTATGGTGGATAAATTAGTTGTAGAACCAAGGTTGAACATCACCATTTCAACCATAACACAAGCCTTTCAACATTGGTTGGCGGCTCGGTTTGGTTTCATCCACTTCTTGATTTGTAGATCAATTAGTGTTTGGTAAAGATAAAAGAATGGAGTGTAAAAGGCTTAAAATTTCAGAAATATAAATTTAACACAAGCCTTACAACATTGAAGTTTTTGGTGACTTGGTTTAGTATGTAAAATGTTTAAAAATAAGACAAGAAAACATGTATGAAAGAATCAAGTATAATATTTCCAACTTGGACCTAAAACTTGGGGGTTTATCATACTTGTGGCACTTTAGTGACTAAGTGGTTATGTCCGAGAGGTTATTCCAAGTGGTAAAGAAAATAAAGAAAAAAGTAAGAAAGAAAGTATAAATAAATAAATAAATAAAACTCACAACTTGTTCTTGAAGATTTCTTGCAAAAGATGAAGTCGGTGGATGGAATGAGAGAGTTTAGAGTGATAAAAGTGATTAAAGAGTGATTTGAGTTAGTATTTATAGATGAGAATTATGGTTGGGCATTAATGTAAGTAGTTGGGGAGATAAGTGGAGGGAAAATACAAATTTTCAATTTTAACCCCTTATCTTATTTTCTTTATTAATTTGTACCATAACTATACGAATGAGTATTTTAATATATGAATCATAAAAATAAAACTTGTAGATACATGATGTTCCTAGTTTATGTGCTTAAATGTAAAAGTCTTTCATGTCTTACATATGTGTAATGTGAAGATGTAATGAAGTATGATATATGCTTTGATTTTCATTTATCATTGATTCATATAAGAACTTCTTATATAGGTTTGAGGGTGTTGTACATAGTTCTTAGTCAATAATGATTAAGTAATGTGTTCAACCTAGTCGGGTGATTATTCATGCTAATGGACCATACTTATGGACCATAGGCATGAATATATCATGCTTATGGACTAGTTACACGACTGAACCAAGAGACTGGATTAGTCGTATGATTGAGATATAAGATTGACTCAGTCGCACGACTGAACCTTCATTCGTGCGTATGAATCAACCGCATAACTCAGTCGTACGAATGGAAACTACAAACCTATAAATACCACTTAATTCGTGGAAAAACTAAACACTTTGAATACTTTGAGAGATACTTCGAATATTCATAAACCCTAGCCGTCCAGAGCGTCCTAAACAGCCAATCCAACTTCAAAGTTCGTTCTTGATGGATTCCTACTCATTCTTAACGTTTAGTTCATTATTTTATCGATCGGGTTATCGTTCTCACTGATTGGATCGCCAATCAAATAGGATTTCGAACTATTTGATATGGTTTCACACAAAATCCGTTAGTACTCCGTACGTACACGGTCCCCTAACAAGTGGTATTAGAGCCTTGGCTCATGATTTTGCATGGATTCGATTAGTTTTGGTGTTAAAACCTAAGTTTTAATTCAAAAGAGTCAACACTTTGCTTCTTAAGGAGTTTTTGACGTTTGCATGCAATAAAGTTTTATTTTTTTATCATACGACAGATTAGGGTTCCTGGGAAACTCATATTTTGTGTCAAAGTGTCAAAATATTCGATTTACAAACACAGTAGCCTTCAGTCGCACGATTGGTCCATTCGTACGATTGAACTCAATCATATACTCCATTCGCACGACTGAACTCAGCCATATCTTTTATTCGCACGATTGAACAACTCCAATCATTTGATTCCAATTGTCTTGTTCATACGCATGACTGAATCCAATCGCACGATTGAATTCATTCGCATCCTTCATTCACATGAGTGATCCATACTCATAGCCTATTCACACGACTAAACTATCTTGTTCTAAAAGTACCAAGTTTAAAGCAATAGAAGATCAATTTGCTGCATTTACTGCTGGAAAGGACTCTCGCATCCAGAACCTTCTACTTCTAGAGAATAAGATTGGAAATCATAATAAACCACCAAAGTTGTTAACGTTAGATGAATATCCATAGTGGAAACAACGGTTTGAAAACTATTTAAATGGAGTTGACCCAAATCTTTGGACATCCATTGAGAATGGTTATACGGACCCGTCAGTGCTAATGGAGTCAAGTTGACTTTGGGAGGAATGAGTGAAGCTCAGAAGATTCTGTTCAATGCTAAAAAGAAAATGTATGCCTTGTTGACTTAGTCGATCCCTAAGGACATCTTTCATCAGTTCTCTGAGAACAAGTAGGCTAAAAAGTTATGGGAGGCATTGCAGAAGAGATATGATGGAAACACAACTCCCAAAGCACTGAAGGCTAAAGCTCTCAAAAAGGAATTTGATAATTTCTCTTTGATAGGGAATGAGAGCTTGGATGATATTATTGATAGATTCTATCATCTGATGAGTGAGTTGCACACTCATGGTGTGACAACATCTATGGAAGATAAAGTTTCAAGCTTGCTGATGGTTTGCCTGATAAATGGGATTCATTTGTGTCTAATCTGAGACAAAACAACATTCTTGTGATGTTAGACATAAATGATTTCATCTTGAAGCTAAGGGAGGAAGAACTGCGAATGAAATACAAGTCAAAGAAAGGATCCTATGTTCAGAATCCTTCACTTTACAACTCAGTTCCAACTCCAGCTGTTTCAGGAGCACCGTTACAAACGACATTCGTGTCTAGTTATCTGCTCCTTCCCAAAATAGTGCATCAGGAACCGAAACGTCTGGGTCATTTGGAACCCAATACATAGTTCTTGAAACAAATACTACAAAGTTGAAGACTGAGAATCTCAATAATGTCACAGTGGAAGTTGCCAAAGAGCACATGGATCTTCTAGTGGCTGTTGTACAATCTTATGATGGTTTAGCTGCCGGTAATATTGGAAATTGTCATCTTGCAGATGAGGATTACGAGCAAGTTGATGAAAATGAGCTAGAAAGGATGGACATAATGTGGGCCTTGGCTAGTGCAGTTAGAAGAGCAAAGAAGTTTGTTTAAAAGACGGGGCAGAATCTAGTTGCCATTAAAGATACAACCTTTGGTTTTGACAAAACCAAAGTCACATGTTTCAACTGTGGTGAAAAAAGGGACTTTAAACATGAATGTTTAAAGCCCAAGAAAACTCTAATGGAAAGCCATTTTCCACAGTCAACCATCAAGACAAAGATATGATTGGAACTACTTCTTCAAGTAAAGAGACAAAGGCTTTGACTGCTCAAGGTGATGAAGGGCAGGACTGATCTTTCCGCTTTGTTTCTCCGGGTGAATCAAATTTTGCCTTTATCGATGCACTGGATGATGGATCTGCTAGTGAAGGTTAGATCATAGCTGAGCAAGTGATGTTAGATACCGAAGAAGCTGTGAATGTTGTAAATGACTTGGTTGGGGAAGAGCTCAGAGCACCAAACTCAGAATCTCCAATCAACGAAGAGCCTAATACAGCTTTGATGGCTGATTCATCTGATTCCTCACAGGTAAGTCCTAATGACCAATTATTTGAAAAACATGCTTGTACTGAATATGAAAAATTTATGGATAGCATTGATCTAAAAATTGCAAGGTTATTAGAAAACAATGATAATTTAGTAAATGACTTACAACTCTGCACTAAGGCCAATCGTATTTAAAAACAAAATAAGTGCAGTTTCAATGAAAAAATAGAACTTTTGGGAAAACAACTAAGGGAAACCGAGGTTGTTGCATTAAATCAAGCAAATGACATAAAGTTTCATTTAAATTAGAAAAAACAGTTTTTGAAGTCGAAGTTGAATCCTTAAAACAAAAACTACACAACTTGGCTAGTTCTTCACACATAGTTCAAAACTTAGTGAAGAACGAAATAATAGTGAAGGTCTGGGTTATAAAGTAGTTCCGCCACTACTTGCAATCCTTTTGAACACTAAATGTAGACCAATCAATAATAACTCTGTAAGGGATCATTTGGTGTCCACTCCTCTGCTTAGTGGTCCCGATTCTACGGGCAAACCTATGAAGAATATCACGAAACAGAAGGAGTATACTTTATAATCAAAAGAGAATATGCCTATTGAAATTTTGGATGACCAAATTGAAAAGGTTAATTTAAGGTCAGGTTCACACACGTCTACATCTGAACCTAAAATGACTAATTCAATTAACCAAAAACGTCTTACTCATCAAAGTCCAAATAAACTAAAAGTTAAAGATGTTAAAAATGTAAAAACAATTAATTTTGTTAAAGAATCTGAAACATCTAAAAGAGAAGTGACAAAATCCAACCAAACACATCTCACACTCTTACCACACTCAACCCCATATAAAAACTTTCTTCAATATGTAGAAGGAAGATCATGCTACAGTTGTGGAAAACGAGGACATATATCTTCTAATTGTCCTTATTATCAGATGCCCAAAAAGAAAATTGAACTTTATGATGCAAAACCAAGTTTTTCTAAAATGAGATCTAAAACTCCACCTAAGAGTATTAGTGAACCTAAAGTTCAAACTACAAGCCAGCCGTCTGTTTATCACAAACAGGCCTTACACAAAATTGGCTTAAGGAAGATAAAATCAAGTAATTTGTCTAATAATGAGAACAAGAAGAAGAACAATGTGTTCTCATCCTCTGAAGGATAGTGGGTTGAGTTCATGATGTGTGATTCCTCTTGGTCACTCAAGCCAGTTAGGGCTTGGGTCCCAAACCTGAACTGATTAATTCCTTTGTATGTGCAGGGTGTCCGCTATAGCGCTATCACAAATACCTGGATTATTGATAGTGGGGTGTCCAGACACATGACCTAGAATTCGTCTATCCTTTTTAACATCAAAAAAATTAAAGGGGGACATGTATCATTTGCTAGGAATAAAGGAGGTTACATCATCGCTCAAGACGAAGTGGAAATGAGAAAGTGAAGTTTGACAAGGTCAAATACGTTCAACAACTACAGAACAACTTGCCTTTTAGTCTCCCAGATCTGTGATAAAGGATTCAAAGTTGTGCTTGACAATAAGAAGTGCTACATGTTGAAGAAGGATTATGTTATCCAGGAGGATAAAGTTCTAATGTCAGCTTCAAAATATAATGATCTGTATGTCTTGGACCTATCAAAAGCCTCCACAACTGAGACCATTGTGCAATGCTTCTTGTCAAAGGCAACAGAGAGGGATTCAGTCTCCTGGCATAGGAGAATGGGACATATTAATCCTAGGAAGATGAATCATCTGGTACAAAATGATTTAGTGAATGGAGTAACTGTCAAGAATTTCCAGCTTTCGGATTTTTGCGTAGCATGTAAGAAAGGGAAGCAAACCAAGAAGTCTCACAAGGCAAAGAAAGTTAATTCTATCGATATTCCTCTCGAGCTTCTACACATGGATTTGTTTGACCCAGTAAGCACAAAGAGTATTGTTGGAGATCTATACTGCCTTGTAGTAACTGATGATTACTTAAGATTTTCTTGGGTGATGTTTCTGAAATCCAAATCAGAGACTTTTGAATCATTCAAACATCTAGTAACTACTTTGGAATCACTCTACAAGCTAAAAGTAAGGCAGATTCGATCAGACAACGAAGCAGAGTTCAAGAATCAGTGGATGGAGGGATTCTGTAAAGAGAAAGTAATTGTACATCAAATTACGTCTGCCCACACTCCACAGAAGAATGGGGTTGCTGAAACAAAGAATTGTAGCTTGATAGAGATAGCAAGAACAATGTTAGCCGACTCTAAACTACCTATTCAATTTTGGAACAAGGCAGTGGCGATGCATGCTACACTCTCAATCGAGTCTTGGTGGTCAAACGTCATGGTAAAACATGTTATGAACTGCTCCATTGACGTAAACCAAACTTGGAATATCTCGAACCATTTGATGCCCCGTGCATGTTATTAAAGAAAACTCAGACTGGGAAGTCTAGTGAGAAGGCTGAAGAAGGTATCTTTCTCGGATACAGTATACTAGACAAGAGAGTTTATAACAACTCAATGGGTCAGGTAGAAGTGCGGTGCAATGTTGATGTTCAAAGATACACCACCCCCCCTGCTAGAAAATGACCTTCTTTCTTCTTTGACTATGATGGATGTTTCAAGTCCTTCAACCTACCTCCCTCTCTTCCTGATGATGAGTTATCTACTACAATGATGTACGACGTTCTGAACACTCCTCCACAAGACTCAACACCATCGGTTCCATTAGACGATTCTTCTAGTCCTTCGAGGGGAGAGCTTGAAGTAAGTGACTCCTCCTCTAATGATGAAGCAGTTGAGACTTATGGACCAGGAGGACCAGGTTCCCACTAATGAAAGTACACAAGCATCGAATCTTAATGCCTCTAACACTTCTGAACCTCATACTCCAACAGCTACAAATACTAAACCTGGGATTCAAAATTTGGATCCTAAAGTAGTTGTTCCCACCACTCCTGGATCTCGAATTAATGTGCATCATCCCCTGGAAAACAACATTGGGGATGTTTTATCAGGAGTGCAGACACAAAATCAGCTATACTCGGCTTATTATGCCTCAGTCATGGAAAAAGGATATCTTCACGATGGTGCTTCTCGATGTTTTATGTCTCAATTCGAGCCAAAATATGTAAGTGAAGCCTTAAACGATGAGGTATGGGTTAGTTCTATGCAAGAAGAACTCCTACAGTTCAAGAAGTTAGGAGTATGGACCCTTGTGGACAGACCAAAAGGTGCTAAGGTGATTGGCACTAGATGGGTGCTGAAGTATAAGAAAGATGATCAAGGGGTTATAATTAGAAATAAGGCTTGGCTTGTGGTTCAAGGGTTTAGACAAGTCGAAGGCATTGACTACAGTGAAGTGTTTGCACCTGTGGCACGGATGGAAGCAATTTGTATCTTTCTAGCCTATGCATCCTACATGAAGATTAAAGTTTATAAATTAGATGTAAAAAGTGCATTCCTTCATGGTGAAATCCATGAAACAATCTACGTCAGTCAACCCAAACGATTTAAGGATCCTTATCATCGGGATAGAGTTTATAAACTCGACAAGGTTCTTTACGGCCTCCATGAAGACCCTAGAGCCTGGTATGAGAAACTCTCAACTCATCAAGTAAAACATGGTTTTCGCAGAGGGGTTAATGACTGCACGTTATTCATCAAAGAAAAGGATGGAGATTTACTACTGGTACAGATATATGTGGATGACATAATCTTCAGTTCCAAAAATAAAGAATTATGTAAAGAATTCGAATTTGTAATGAAAGCAGAGTTTGATATGAGTGTCATGGGGGATATGAAGTTCTTCTTGGATTACAGGTAGATCAGACACCAAAAGGAATCTTCCTACATCAGTCCAAATATGTAGGAGATATCCTCAGTCAGTTCGACATGGAGAATGCTTCGGCAGCTGGAACTCCACTTTCCACAAACCATGACGTGGCACCCGACGAAAATGGTGATCTGGTTGACGCCCCTATGTACAAAGGAATGATTGGATCTCTAATATACCTCACAGCTCGCGTCCTGATATTATGTACGCCACGTGTCTTTGTTCCTGATATCAGGAAAAACCAAAAGTAAATCATCTCATAGGAGTTAAAAGGATTTTTTGTTATCTAAAGGGTACTCCAACACTCGGGTTGTGGTATCCTCATGATGATGACTTTGAGCTTACAGTGTATAGTGACTCGGCATGTGGTGGTTGCAAGATGAATTACAAGTCAACATCTGCGAGATGTCAGTTCTTTGGTAGATGGTTAGTCACCTGGCAGTGTAAGAAGCAGACATCAATTGCTTTGTCAACATGTGATGCTGAATATGTTGCTGCTGCAAGTTGTTGTTCACAAATCATTTGGATTCAATAGCAAATGCGCGACTACGGTTTGCAATTTTCTAACACCTTTATCTTTGTTGATAATTCTGCTGCAATTACTGTCACCAAAAATCCGGATCAAGACCCAAAAACAAAACACATCGGTATTAAATATCACTTTATACGTGACTGTTTTGAAAAGCATTTAATCGATGTTGTTAAAAGTAATACGGATTTTCAACGTGTCGACCTTTACACAAAAGCATTTGACAAACCTCGGTTTTTATATCTTTTAGAGGTTAATGGCGTGAAAAAGAAAAGTGATGTGATTCAAGAAGAAGAAAGTTCTTAGTCCAACAAGTTTTTTCTTAGTTTCTTATTTATTTTCATTTATTTTATTTTCCTATCTATTAAAATCCAAAAACACAAAAAGATTTTCAGTTTAGAATTTTAGGGGGAGAATAGTTTATTTTAGTATTTAATTAGTTGTAGTATTTATTTACTTAAAAAATAAGGGGGGGCAGATTAGCTGGAAGAAATGAAATCAAATCTGTGATTTTGATTCAAAGTTTATGGAAATGGATAGTACACAGGGAACAAATTGTTTGGGACTTTAAAAGGATTTAAATGATCAAGATGCTAAATTCAAAGTACAAGTCTGAGCAGTCTAAGCATAATAAAAGAAAAATAATAGTAAAACTAGTCTGTTACTGAGGTAACATAGAGAAAGTAGACCTAGAGGTTGCTAGTTCATTATATGATGTGTTGGTAGATTCAACATAATATATGAGTAGACTTTATTGGTGAATTAAATTAAAATAAATTTGTTCAACTAGTTATGGGTTCACATCTTATCCCTGGTTAACACAATCAACGCATTTCTAATAAGGGGTGACGAGCAAAATAAACGCCACAAATGTGTGCGGATGATCATAAAAATGAGCAAATCACATGGAAAAACTGCTAAGTGCAATCAAGCTAATGACTAATGTTGTTGGTGTGTTATGTGCAAAAGAAAAATAATGCTCTAACAAGAAGATAGGTTGTGTGCCTCTCTACTGTGCGGTGGCATAGACCTGAGGATAAACATAACCTAAATATTCTAGAATTCATTGTTGTTTGCGCCTCTCTGTTGTACGATGGCACTGACCTGAGGATTGACATCTCTTTGAAATCTCTTAAAATATTTTTTTCTTGTCAAATACCCATAGACTGCTCAAAAATATCCTGAGGAATGTTGATTACCATATAAGTGTGGGATCCACAAATGCTTGTTGAAATAATTAGATCTAACTCATCACCAATGTGAGTCAAAAATCTGTGTATTGATTTAAGTGGACAAATATGTTGACAATCATCGTGGCTGCAACTCTTAACAGTCAAAATCATTGTGTGCATCTTATAGCTCTAGTATGATTTCCAGAAAGTGCTATTGACTCTTAGACAAAACAAGAATCTAGTATCAAAGTACATATTAAAAGGGTCTCAAATGATTATGATATACCTGTATGATTTCATAATGAATCTTTTCAGAAATGATCAAATAAACTTGAAGTTGTTTTGCTCATTAAGAAAAATCTATTAGACGTTTTCTAAAACGTTCAATCCATCTCAAACCAAAAAAACAGAAATATGTCTTGTTTTATTTTAATTTCAAGTTGTTTTTTCTCTTTTCTAGTCTTTTGTTGCGTAGATGTCGGACTATACAACTAGATGAAATCTGTGAATCACTCACTATAAGTAGTCACGTCTGAGGTGACCAATCGGTTCTAAAATAAAAGGATCACGTCTGAAGTGATCAAATGATGTTAAATTAAGAGGATCATGTCTGAGGTGATCAAATGATGTTCAATTAAAAGGATCATGTCTAAGATGATCATAGATCATAATGTTATATATCAAAAGGTAGAATTTTAAGTGTTTGAAAGTGTATGAGGTCAAACTCATAAATATGAGTTAATCGCACGATTGAATCATAAGTATGAGCCAATCGCACGATTGAACCATAAGTATGAGCCAGTCACATGATTGGACCATGAGTATGAGGCAATCATGTGATTGGAACACAAGAATGAACCAATCGTACGACTGGATGATGAAGTATAAGCCAGTCGCACGACTGAACCCCAGTCGCACAAATGAAGCATGCGTATGGGTCCACTCGCATGACTGAACTTTAAAATAGTATAAATAGAGGGGTTAGTCGGCCATATTCCTTACCACCCTTCAAAGATTTCAAAAACCATCCATACACAAACACTCTGCCCAAAATTCCTTTTATTGTGAATACCCTTTGATTGTGATACTAACTATTTTCCTACTCATCTACAGGTACTGTGCAACTGAAATCGACCCAAATGACTAGTTTAATCGAAACCTAAGGACCGATTATGTTAAAATCAAGAACTAAGACTAACTCTTAAAAATAGACCTCTTAAATGGACATAAAAGTTGATTTAAATGACATTAAGTGCTATTTGGAGTCCCTTCGAATCTAATGAGTCTAAACACGAAGTCTAATATAAAGTTTTGACAAAGATTCAGAGTTAGAGTGCCGAACAGAGCATGATGCGAATAGACACTCCATATGAACCTCAGTCGCACGATTGAGCCAAGCGCACGATTCAATCACACGAGTGAATCAATCGATGACTCAGTCACATGGCTGACTCAACCGTATGGCTTAACATACGACTAAGTTCAGTTGCAGGCTCAATCGCACGACTAAACTCAGCCGCAGGCTCAATCGCACGACTGAACTCAGTCGTATGGTTAAATCGCACGACTGAACTAGTTTGATCAAAACAGTTTAAGTTCCAACTATCATCTCTTATGCATAAATCTAATGTATATGTTTCTTGTGTTACAGCAATATGGCTGATAGATTGACGATGAGCACCAAGCACAACATATATGCTTATCTCGATGCTACTTCCAGGAACGCCTCTGAGTTCGCTAGGATTATTGCCTTCCTACGCAGATTGAGGATATACAAGGCCATCTCTGCTCCATGCACACCATACAGGTGTATACAACAAGCCTTTTGGGAAGGTGCCTCAGTTGACCGATCGGCTGAGCCTCATTGTATTAGGAGCTCTATTTTCGGGTAAAGATTGAGATCACAATAGACGACCTTAGGAGGGTTTTGGATCTGGGCGAGGATGGTGCCTACCCAACCAAGCTGCATCCTTTGACTGTTCGGGGATGCTTTCTAAGGATAAAGTACGCTGGGGATATCAATGCAGGTGTGCTCAACAAGAGGAACATGTGCCCCAATTCAAGTACTTGGCTCATGTTATCCTAAAGTGCTTAGCTTCAAGGCGAGGAGGATTTGATGAGTTGTCAGACCAAATCCAGAACGCATTCGTTGCACTGGTACTGAACCACCCGTTCAGTTTTTCTCGCATGCTCTTCGCTCATCTGATCGAGAACCTTGAAGCCAAAGGCAAGGAAAGCTTCTGTATGTATCCATGTTTCTTACAGATGATCATAGATGAGAAGCTTCCTATGATGCCAAAGAGAAAGATGATGCGGTTATTCTCGAGGTGATGGATGACACTACACTGGGAAGAATGAAGGTGTACCGGGGGAAGCAGGTGAAGCCCCCGGTCAGGAGATTGTTTGGGCATCTGGCCAATGAAGATTATATGGTTCCCTCTCGCAAGAAGTAGCGTCATGATGATAGCGATTCCGATGTTGAGCCAATTGTGTTACCCACCGATGAAGACGACGACAATGATGACGATCAGGATGAGAGTCAAGGTGGTGGAGATACTGGTCCCAGTCAATCAAGGGCCACTGAAACTTCTACTATATCTCCACCATCTCCACATGACACCACTGATGCACCTAGTGGAATGGAAAAGGTTGCCTTGCACCAAGACTTCCTGCTCGATGAAGAGGAAGAATCTAACGATAAGCCTCTGGTTAGGAACGTCGGTAGTCGGGTTGTGTCTACCGAGAAAGGGAAAGAGGCGGTTGGTGGACGCCAAGCTGGGTCGAAGGGTGGTGCTACTGATTTCACTGATCCTACTTACACACCAGACCAGCCAATCAGCTCAGGGGGAGCCTCTGTCCCCAAGGGCTTAAGGAAGAACAGGATGGCCTAACCCCACGGCAAAAAGAGCAAGAGGCAAATGATCACCCTAATCACTACAGCCACCACCACTACCACAACTCTCACCACCACTACCATAGCTCCCACCACCATTACCACAACTCCCACCACCACTACCACAGCCACTACCACCACAACACCCACTCTCACTCCTACAACCACTAATACTCCCTCCACCACTCATACACCTACCTCCACCTCACCCACACAACCCAACACAATTCCACAACAATCCACTCCCATTCCTCCTCCCATCTTCACTACATCAACCACCAAAACCTCCACTCAACAAGCCGGTACCTCCACCCAATCCCCAATGACACATGGCTCCACTCTATCCACTATTGGGTTAGAGGAACAGCTGGCAAACCTAAACCACATTGTGCTAAAGCTGATCGCAACTGATGATCTGAGAGCTACTTAGCTAAACTAGTTGACGGCGGTAAATGCAGCTCAAGCCAAGCAAATAGCTCAGCTCAGTGAGAAGAATGCACAGTATGAGAAAGCTTTAGGCCGAGCTCACCATGCACTAAAGAGTCAAAATGAGTTGGTGATGGAATTGGTGAAAAGGATTGAAGGACTGGAGAAAAAGAACAAGAAGATTATGCTAAGACTCAAGGGATCTAAGGGTGAGGCTCTAAAGATTAAAGAGGGTGATTATGATGGTGATGATGTGGATGATGATGATGAGCTTACAGATGATGAAGAAGAAGAAGATGATGATGAGGAAGCGGGACCGAGTGGGAAGGAAAAAAAGGATGATAAAGATGATGATGATGAGCAAGAAGGTGATGCATCTACATTAGCCTCAAATCCATAAGCTCAGGAGAGGCATACCAAGCGGAATCAAGATCAAAGAGCCTCGTCCTCAGCTCCTCAAGCTGAAGAGACACCCGATCAAGGCAAAAATAATAATTAGATATTTATATATTTGAAACTTTTGTACTTGAATTGTGTATTATATTAATGTAAATTAATGATTATTTATGTTTCAATGTCTTGATTAATGATTTATATGTGATGTGTTGAATGTTTAATCAAACAGATGAAGCTCAACAGCCAGATGAGTATGATGTCGTCCCCCTTCAGCAAATCAAGACTCAACTCACTATGATTCTTGATATGCAAGGGATCGTAAGACAATATGTGAGCTACACTCCTGAGGAAGGAGAGATCATCCATGATCTCACCAACGAGCAGCTAGCTAACATGTTCAGACTAAATCCAGATGAGCTAGTTAAAGATGCTCCAAAAGTTGATGTTTTGAGTGATGAGAAGCTTCAAGGAGTGGATGAGATTGATATTGAAGATGTCACAGCTGAACACTATCCTGAGTACACTAACCCTGAGGGCAATGTGATCCCCAACTTGGGTGAAACTTTTGGTGATGCTACTTTTGATAAGCTGAACGAGATGGAGAAAGAAAAGGAGAAAGATGAAAGTCAAGCCCAAGGTTCTAATGCTAATGTTGATCTTAAGAAAGTTGAATAGGCTGCTTGTTTTGTTGAAATGAAAGCTCAACGCGCACCTCCAAAGCAGAATGCCTACACCAAACTGTACAGAGTCAAGAATCATCAGAAAGTGTCTGGAAATATCATCACGTGGGATTATTTTGAAGACTTGAATGTTTATGCAGTAAAGAGAGAGAAGGGGATTGAGTACTTCAGATATCCACATGATCTGAAGACTCTTCCTGGTTGTGAGCTTAATAGATAGGCTAACTTAGACATTTTGTATGCCAACCCGAGGAAGATGTCGGGATGGTTTGAGATAGCTTTGAAGAAAGAATGCCACACCAGGTGGATCAAATTTAAGCCTTAACAACCTAAATGGTTTATTCATAAGACCGAAGTTGATCCTATCTCTGGAAGACCTAAAGTAGTGTTGAAGTGGAGTCCCCCACGCACAATGTCCAAGATTCCCTTACGGGAAATGCCTCAGAACTCACTCCACATTTCAAATGGTGGTATTATGATTGGAGGACGGGAGAAGCGGTCATAGTGTTGAACAAAGATGGAAAGATTGAGACTATCAGGGTATTCGACCCAATGTGGCTTACCAACTTATCTATAGAAGATGTCTACACTCTATACAAGTGGCCACTATTCTATGACACGTAAGACATTGGACAAGCTCTTTAATTCCAACATGTTATACGACTATGTTTTGCATTTGAGATACATGCAGGAGTCATAAGAGAAGAGAAGTACAAGAAGTTTCAAGAACATATGAAGAATGTTAGACAATCGGGTAAACTAGGTCCAAGGGGGAGTTTGTAGATACATGATGTTCCTAGTTTATGTGTTTAAATGTAAAAGTCTTTCATGTCTTACATATGTGTAATGTGATGATGTAATGAAGTATGATATATGCTTTGATGTTCATTTATCTTTGATTCATATGTATGAACTTCTTATATAGGTTTGAGGGTGTTGTACATAGTTCTTAGTCAATAATGATTAAGTAATGTGTTCAACCTAGTCGGGTGATTATTCATGCTAATGGACCATACTTATGGACCATACGCATGAATATATCATGCTTATGGACCAGTCGCACGATCGAACCAGGAGACTGGATCAGTCGTATGATTGAGAGATAAGATTGACTCAGTCGCACGACTGAACCACAGTTGTGGGTATGAATCAACCGCATAATTCAATCGTACGAATGGAAACTATAAACCTATAAATACCACTTAATTCGTGGAAAAACAAAACACTTTGAACACTTTGAGAGATACTTCGAATATTCATAAACCCTAGCCATCCAAAGCGTCCTAAACAGCCAATCCAACTTCAAAGTTTGTTCTTGATCGATTCCTACTCATTCTTAATGTTTTGTTCATTGTTATATCGATCGGGTTATCGTTCTCACTGTTTAGATTGCCAATCAAATAGGATTCTGCACTATTTGATTTGGTTTCACACAGAATCCATTAGTACTCCGTACGTACACGGTCCCCTAACAAAATTATAAATAATATTATGAAAAAAATATATAAGTGTCTATGAGTTGCTCGGTTTTGCATTAAAATTCATATTCACAATTGTTTAATTGTTAAACAAGCATATTGTTGGAACCCTTGGAAGATTAACATTTAGTCTTTGTGTATATATTTTATAGTTTGTACTAGTATAGGAACTAGTTTTGTAAATTGTTAGTTCCTTAGTTGCTAGTATAAATAGCTTAGACAAGAGAGTTAGTTAAAAAAATATACAAGAAATACGAAGAAATACATGCAAATAGAGAAAACAGGAAGCAATCGCATGCAATTCTCAGTTACAATTTACAGAGAATTCAAGTAAGTTGTTGAGATTGAGTGCTTGAATTGCTAACTGCTTTCTTACTCTTGTAATTGTCTTAGCTATATCAATGAACTGTGAATTTGTTGATACTGCTTGAATCGATTACAATTGTTTGTGTTTCACTTGAATTGTTCTCATAGATCATT
>BJCM01219507.1:0-10949 GCA_018326385.1 Flaveria bidentis | reverse complement strand
GTGTGGATTCCTCGTTTTGGGGATCTACGGGTGAAGATAATGGATGAAGCCCACAAAACTCGATACTCCATCCACCCTGGTGCCACAAAAATGTATCAAGATATGAAGAAAGATTATTGGTGGCCGGGTATGAAGCGTGATGTGGTGGAGTATGTGAGTAAGTGCCTTACTTGTTTACAAGTGAAGGCCAAGCATCAAAAGCTGTATGGGAAGATCCAACCTTTGGATATACCATAATGGAAGTGGGAGCACATCACAATGGATTTCATAATGAAGTTGTCGCGTACTCCAAAGGGGTACGACGCCATATGGATGATTGTCAACGGTCTAACGAAGAGTGCTCACTTCCTATGATACACGAGACATATTCATCTGAGAGGTAAAAATTCATGATTTTATGGTGTTCTTAACCGGTTATGTCCTCGGGTTTATGCTTATGTGTGTTTGTATGTGTTCGGGTATGTTTTTAGTGGGTTTCTAGGCGGTTTGGAAGAAGCCATACTCAAGAGCTACAAAGGTGAGTTCTAGAACCCCTCTTTTTACATGTTTTAACTGATTTTGGGGCTGGAAATGCATGAATGTATGTTTTCATTAAACTAGGTTTCCATCCGATATGTATGAATGTGTGTATGCCGTGATTATGATGTGATGTGGAGCTATGTATATGATTAGTGATGTATTGGCTGTGTTTCTATGGCTTAGAAGGTAAGATATAAGCTTTGAACATGTTAGTCAGTGACTAAGTATGGGAAATGCGGATGAAAGTCAATTCGGATGAGCATTGACTAAGTATATGAAATGCGGATGAAAGTCAATGCGGATGAGCATTGACAAAGTATATGAAATACGGATGGAAATGCGGATGAAAGTCAATGCGGATGAGCATTGACTAAGTATATGAAATGCGGATGGAAATGCGGATGAGTAAGTCTAAGTATTGGAAATGCGGATGACAAATGCGGATGGACTATAGCAAATGCGGATGAACAAAAGGCAAATGCGGATGAACTATAGTGGATGAATAAAAAGGAAAATGCGGATGAACACTTAGAATGTTTTCTGACTTTCTGGGAAAAAAGATGAAATGTAGGCCGTGTCTTGGGAGGTTCCTAGGGCTATGTAAGTTGACTTTTTGAAGTCATAGATGATGTGATGATGTATGATGTTTTATGATTATGCATGATGTATGTTATGAACGTATGATGCCCTGCATGATGATGATTGAATGTTATGTTTATGTTCCTTTTTATTGTGTATGATTATTTTCCCTTTGATTTACGTGGAATGTTAATGAATGAAATGAAAGTATTATGTAACGTGAAGTGAAAGATAATGAAAAGAGGAACATGATGAATGAATGCATGCATTAATGAATGAATGAATGTAAGAAGGTCTTGCGAGCAAATGTATGGAGGTTCACACCCAATGAAGGGTGTTAGCTCAACTGTGTGATGATTAGCTACCCTAGAAGGATGCACACTGGGGTCCAATCTTTGTGATTGACCATATGTATGGGGTCCTTGCCGCATGCCCTAAGTACTGGAGTCTGCTTCGTGCATATTGTTCGAGGTCTATGAAAGACCTCAGGCCCAGTAACCAGCTTCGTGCACAATGTTTGGGGTATAGCATATGGCATTGACCCGGAATGAAAAAGAAAACATAAGTGGTGAATGTACTTACCCTAGGTAATGGAGTCAGCTTCGTGCACAATGTTCGAGGTCTATGAAAGACCTCAGGCCCAGTAACCAGCTTCGTGCACAATGCTCGGGGTATTGTACATGTCATTGAATGTAATGAACGTACGAATGAAAGTATGAAAGTTATGTATGAAATTAATGATAATGACGTACGATGAATGAATAGAAGTAATGAATGGATGATGAAGATAATAATGATATTATCTATGTGTATGTATTGTGTGTGATCACATGTTAAAGTAAAGAACGATTTAATGAATGTAAAGTATGTTTTATGTTAAAACTAAAACTCACTCAGCAACGCTGACTTTTTATGCATTTTCCAGTTGGCAGGTGAGCATTGCTGAGGATGGCACGGGGCATCTACTTGGCATTTGGATGACATTCTTTTGTTAATACTTTTGCATTGTAATGCGAACAAATGAAATTGTGTAACGAGTGTTGCATTATTTTGCAAAAGCATTTATAATGAAAAAGGTATTTTAATGTTCCGTTGCGATGTTGTATGAAAGTTAAATGTAATTATATGCTTTATGAGTGATGATTGGCCAGCTGTAAGCGTCTCAGGAATGGGGCCTTACAGGTTGGTATCAGAGCCAAAGTTTAAGTGAAACTGGTAAATTTTCAAAATAAACCTACACTTAAACTGAGAATGGGACGGAAAGGGAAGGGACGCCAGTCCGAGTAGCTGCGTGCCATCAGGTATTTTCATAATGTTAACCGGTATTACGTGCGCATGTTATGTGGTTTATGTGTTGTTTGTAGATTTAGATACTGATGTAGTCAGGATAGGAAATGCTTGGGGTATGAAAAGTAAAGTAAGTGGGTAACACAACTAGCTACTGTAATTAGAGACTTACTATACTTGACATGAACTGAGTTGTTCCCTTGAATGACTGTGTTGGTGTTTAAATCTTTCAGTGTGAGTTAGAGGATTGCCGATGGTAGATCATCAAAAGCTTCGCGTGGTGGTGGTGGACGTGGTGCTGAACCACGAGTCATGAGAGGAAGTCCTAGAGCCAAAAAGGTAGTTTATGAAGAACCCGAGACCCCTCATCCGGAGGGCTGAGATAAGAGTGCTAATCTGAGAGCCTCAGTGAAGGAGGCGGTCATGGAGGAAGTGCATCAGGCCATGTAGATGATCCTACCGTCTGTGGTGACCGAAGTGATAAAGGTTGTTAGAGATGGGGAAAGAAGGGAAAGGAGTAGACCTACGGGCAAAAGAAGACAGCCCAAGACTGAGACGGTTATGTTTGTTGATGAAGAAGAAGAGGAAGAAGAAGAGCCTACGCCAGAGGCGGTACGAGGCTGTAACTACAAGGCATTTCAACGGTGCAAGCCCCCTACTTTTGATGGTAATGGCACTGCTGTTGTTGCTCACCAATGGGTGAGAGAAATGGAAGATGTTTTGAATATCAGCGAGTGCCGAGAGGACCAGAAGGTGAAGTTTGCTGCCCACTCGTTTGTGGACTCGGCTCTATGTTGGTGGGACAATATAGTCCAAGCCGAGGGTAGTCAGGCAATTAGAAGAATGAGATGGTCTGAGTTGAAGAAATTGGTAATTGAGGAGTTTTTTCCTCACCGGGAAATGGATAAGGTGGAAAGGGAATTCCTGTAGTTGGAAGCAGGAACTATGACACATCAGCAGTACACCACCAAGTTCAACGAAATGGCACGTCTGGTGCCGGATCAGGTGACGCCTCTGTCATGAAAGATTAAGAGGTACATTCAGGGCTCGCAAGCAGATATTCGTAGGCACATGATCGCTGCCCGACCAAGCACGTTTAGGTCAGCGGTGGATCTGGCAGGGAGACTATATGATGAGCCGACGGTGGTGGTGACCGAAGGTAGCAAGAAAGGTGGTAGTGATTGGAATTGGAGTGGAAAGAGGTTTGGTCGGGGTGGTGCCCTGACGGGTAATAAGAAGGCACGGGTAGAGGACCGCCATGTGCTCACATCCAGTGTGGGAATAAAGGGATGTAACATATGTGGGAAGGAGCACATTGGCGAATGTAGGTGGGGGTTGAACGTGTGCTTCAAATGAGGGATGCCGGGTCATATGGCAAGGGAATGCAAAGCTGGGAAATGTTTCAACTGTGGCCCGGAGGGTCACATGAGCAGAGACTGTAAGAAGCCGAGGGCTGAGGGTTCTGGGGTGAAGAAGACTGGAGGTTAAGGACCGAGGGCGAGCGCTAGAGCATTCATGATGACGCAGGAAGAGGCTAGGACGGACCCTGATGTTGTGTCAGGTACGTTTCTAGTAAACCAAACTTTAGTCTCTGTGTTATTTGATTCTGGTGCTAGTAATCATTAAAGTTTTATTATCATCAATATGATTCCTAAGATCCAAGCTCATTGTTCCCGTTCTTATCAGGAACACACAATTAGTATAAGAGCCGGAGTTAATGGATTCATATTGATTTTGATGAGATTTCATGGTTAGATTACTAAACTTAATGAAGATCTGAAGAAAGCAATTTTATCAACAATCCATTCAACAATACAAGATCTGATGCACACAATGCGCGAAATCAAAGTTTGTAGGCTGCAATATGCAGCTGCCGAACCAAAGAGGCTGCCGAATTAGGGATGCCCTAATTAGGGTTTCCGAACCAAAGAGGCTGCCGAACCAAAGTGGCCTTTGCGGCCACAATAGGGATGCCAAATTTGGGTTTGCAACCTAGGGTTGCAAATGGGCTCATGAACACCATTGGGTTTGTTACATGGGCTCCATCATTAAAACAAAAAGAAAAGGTGGACTCAGATTTATTTGTTTGGGCCGCCAACATCAAAAAGAAAAGGTGGACTCGGATTTAACTGTTTGGGCTGCCAACATAAAAAAAAATATGGATTAGGGTTTTAGCTTAAAGCTATGAAAGCAAGCTATAACCACAAATCAAAAACAAAAAAAAGCATTGGTTGTTCTAAAGTTTTGAAGATCTCCCTTCCACATCAACAACAACATTCTTAGTTTTGAACAACTATTCAACAAAATCAACATCAAGCTTCAATTCACATTGGAAATCTACAATTTAGGGGGAGTATTGTTGGGTATTCTACCTAAGAAGAAATTAAAGATTTCTAATATTATTAAAGTTGAAGACATGAAGAACAAAAACAACAAAAATATTAGTCTAGGGTTTATTTTGTAATTATTGTAATTGCTAGATTAGTATAAATAGCAACATATATCATGCATGTAAAGGTGAATAATTCTCCACCAAGGGTGAAAATTAATTCCATCAATAATATCATTATATCATCATCCTACATATATGATGATTTCAACATCAAAGCAATAAACATCAAACTTTAAACACATTGTGTTCATCATGTTCTTCATCATCATTATTATTATTTTGGCATCTAACTATTCGAGTTTTATTATCATCAATATGATTCCTAAGATTCAAGCTTCTTATCGGGAACACACATACATATATATAATATAATATGAAATATTTCAAATAAGTTGTACCAAACAAAGAAAAATATACTTCCGATCATCTATATAAATCATGTCATCTATATAAATCATGTCCATATATTTGGTTAATATTGTTTTCTTTGCATGTTTATATGTTTGTATATATTAACAAACATCCAACATATGAAAAGATTGCATCCCATGGTAATTATATATATACTAATTATTAACTTGTTTAAGTATCATGGGTTGTACTTTGTGCTTAATGAGTTGTACTTACCTTTTGTTTTTTGTTTTTATTTTTTTTTGTTTTTTATTTTTTGATTTTATTTAACCCCATACTTTTACATCTTCTATAATTTAGTCTTAAAATTTTTTTAATTTTTTTCTTTGGTCCCTATACTTTTTATATTCTAAATTTTTTTTGTTTTACGTTTCGTCAAAATTTTTAAGGGCAACCTACTGCAATGTGCGTGTGTGGTTCAACATTTTTACCTTTATTCTTTCTCTATTTAACTGCCCTGTCACAAGACACTGGTCCTAGATCGACTTATTGTTTTAGATGTTATACATTTGGCATGCATGTTAATGTTTTTACGTCTACTTTTCGTTCAGTTTTATCTTTTTCATTTTTTATTTCTTTTTAGTATGATTTTTCGGTGTTCGTGCTCACCAATGGACCTTAATGGTGATGTGTCACTAGCACTACTTTGCATTGTTTTACGCCCCCCGCCGAAACGCGAGGAGCTTAATACTAGTTATAACTAAAAATAATGTTAATCATTATATGTTATAAATATTAATTTACATTTTTTCGTACAACTATTTATTCACACAAAAATATTTGTTTTTCGGTTACAATAGATGGTCAAAATTCCAATCAACATAACTCTGTTGAGAGACGAAAACGTAGAAAATTATATTTGGACAAGAGATAAAAAAACTTATTGCATCAATAGACGTATCAAATAAATCTCCATCTTACTTAGCATTGTCATTAAATCTATCAAACCAACCTAATTCAAGACAACCATCAAAAGCACGTAATCAAATAACAACAAATACATGTAGGCAGCATTGTATGATACAACTCTAGGCATGTTATTTATTAATTCAATGCGTGTAATAACTAATTTAAATATTTCAACTAAACCATATTCTTTTCAGGAACTTCTATTTGCTACATCATCGTATACTAACATATATTCTATATCATCGCCTATCTTGCAATCCACATATACATCACAAGTCACACATATCTCCTCCCTAACAAGTTTATCATCGAGGAAACGTAAATTAAAAAGTCAATCAAAGAAAACATATCTGATACCAATGTTTGATTTGAACACGGATGATGAATATGAAGCAAACACGTTTCTTAAATACCCATTTAAAGAAATCTCTAAAGGTATTTTTAAATTACCAAAACATTCACATTTGGTTTACTCCTATTTTACTAACTTTTGACATGTTTTTATATATACATCAAATAAAGTTAAATACTACAATCTTAATTTATATTGTCACACTGACCACTGCTTTTCTATCAGATTATTTATCATGGAGACCAAACCCTTGTATTTGAGCTATCTAAGGTTAAACTTTGGAATCATGAAAAAGTTCAAAAAAACATAATGGTAGTAACACTTATTTTATATGTTGTTACTATAGAAAAGTCGAGGTTCCAGAATACAAGCAACCAAGAAAATCTTATGAAATTTTTTTTCGTTGTATGGATTCTAAAAGCAAATATTTCATGAACAACATCAGATGTTACAATTCTATGTTTTCTTTCATTTTAATGAGGACTCATCGATTAATAGAGGTAAAACTCCATTTATATTGAGACTAAGTGGCCGAAATTATCATAGTATGGGTAGGCTTCTACTAGAAAGTGGATCAAAACCAAAGTTCTCTCAATTGTATATAACCAACACTAAGAATGAGATGATAAATAGAAAAATGATATTTGGGTAAGTTATACAACTATTTATTTTATATATTTTTTAATTATTTTATCTTTAAATGTATACTTAGTAATATTAACATTTGTTTTCAGTAAATCATCCAAATATAATACACTCACTCAAAATTATCAAGATCTTCAAATCATGCTAGAAACAAATAACCAATTAGTTAAGGTTTATAGAATGGTAAAAGATTCCTTCAATGACAATCCCCATGTCAACCTGAAGTTACGATTACTTGATAAGAAAAACAAAGATGGTAGGATATACAACCTGCCAACTGCACCTGAGGTTGTTGCTTTGATTTTTGGTGACATTGGTGATTGTATCAATAAGCATGTTGTTATCGTGGAAACACAAAATGGAAATCTAAAATGTATCAATGAGCTTCATCTGTCATACCTTCCTCTGCAATATCCATTGTTTTTCCCATATGGTGATGATGGGTATAGGGTAGATATATTTCATAGAAAACTTTAGAACTTCAAGCAATAAAAAGGGAAAGGTTATCAATGAGAGAATTATTATTGTATTTAGTATAATTCATATGTATGAACATCATATATAGGTTTGAGGTTGTTTTACATAGTTCTAAGTCAATAATGATTGAGAAATATGTTCAACTTAATCAGGTGGTTATTTATGCTAATGGACCATACACACGAATGAATCATACTTATAGACCAGTCGCACAACTAAACCAGGAGACTAGATCAGTCGTATGACTGAGACATAAGGTTGATTCAGTCACACGACTGAACCTTTAGTCATGCATATGAATCAACCGCATGAGTCAGTCGCACGACTGAACCGTACGAATAAAACTGAAAACCTATAAATACCACATAATTCGTGGAAAAACATGTGACTTTGAATATTCACAAACCCTAGCCATCCCGAGCGCCCTAAGCAGCCTATCCAACTTCATAGTTCGTTCCTGAATGATTTCTATTCAATTCTTAACACTTGTTTCATCGTTAGATCGGTCAGGTTATTGTTCTCACTAATTGGATCGCCTACAAATAGGATTCCGTACTATTTGATCTGGTCTCATGCAGAATCCGTTAGTACTCCGTATGAAAACGGCCTAACAAGTGGTATCAGAGCAAGGTTCGTGATCTGGTCTCAATTCGTTTTGGTGTTAAAACCAACATTTTCAATGAAAAGAGTCATCTTTTTTGCTTCAAAAAGTGTTTTTGATGATTGCATGTGTTAAAGTTTTGATTTTTCATCAAACGGCAGATTAGGGTTTTTGAAAAATTCATATTTTGTGTCAATGTGTTCAAATATTCAATGGTTCAAACACAATAGCCTTCAGTCCCACGATTGGACCATTCGTACGACTGAACCCATTCATATACTCTCATTCATACGACTGAACTCAGTCTTATCTCTCATTCGCATGGTTAAGCAACTCTAGTCAGTTGATTACAATGGCCCTGCTTATTAGCACGACTGAATCCAATCGCCCGATTGAATTCATTTGTATCTTTCATTTGCATGAGTGACCTATTTGCATAGCTCATTTGCACGAGTGAATCTGTCATGTACTAAGTTTACCAAGTTTAAAGCAAGGGAAAACCAGTTTGTTGCATTCACAGCTGGAAAGGACTCGTGTGTCTAGAACCTTCTACTTCTAGAGAATGAGAATGGAAACCACAACAACCGCCAAAGCTGCTAACTTTGGATGAATACCCACAGTGGAAACAACGGTTTGAAATCTACTTGAATGGAGTTGACCCAAACCTTTGGACATCCATTGAGAGTGGTTACATGGTACCAGTCAGTGCTAATGGAGTTAAATTGACTTTGGGAGGAATGAGTGAATCCCAGAAGACTCTGCATAATGCGGAAAAGAAAGCATATGCCCTATTGACTCGGTCTATACCTAAGGACATATTTCATTAGTTTTCTAAGAACAAGCTATCTAAGAAATTATGGGAGCCCTTAGAAAAGAGATACGAAGGAAATACAACTCTGAAAGCACTGAAGGCAAAAGCTCTTAAGAAGGAATTTGACAGTTTCTCTTCGATTGGGAATGAGAGCTTGGATGATATCATTGATCGATTCTATCATCTAATATGTGAGTTGCACACTCATGGCGTGACCACATCCATGGAAGATAAAGTCTCTAGTTTTGTTGATGGTCTACCGGACAAATGGGATCTATTTGTGTCTAATCTGAGACAAAACGACACTCTTGCTACTTTAGACATAAATGATTTCATTTTGAAGTTGAGGGAGGAAGAACTACTTATGAAATACAAGTCAAAGAAAGGATCCTATGCTCAAAATCCTGCACTATACAATTCAGTTCCAACTCCGGCTGCTTGAGGCGCACCGCTACAAACGACGTTTGTGTCTAGCTCTTCTACTCCTTCCTAAAGCAGTGCATCAGGAACCGTAACGTCAGGGTCATCTGGAAACCAATATATAGTTCTTGAGGCAATTACTACCAAGTTGAAGACCGACAATCTCGAAAATGTCACCGTGGAAGTTGCTAAAGAGTACATGGACCGTCTAGCTGCTATTGTTCAATTTTATGATGAAACTGAGCTAGAACGCATGGATATTATATCGCATTGGATAGTGTTATTAAAAGAGCCAAGAAGTTTGTTAAAAATACGAGGCAAAATTTGGTTTCCACTAAAGATAAGACATTTGGATTTGACAAAACCAAAGTCACGTGTTTCAATTGTGGTGAAAAGGGGCACTTCAAACGTGAGTGCGTAAAGCCAAAGAAGACTGGAAATGGAAATTTTTTTCCTACATTCAACCGACAATACAAGAATAAGATTGGTGCTTCATCTTCAAGTAAAGAGTCTAAGGCATTGGTTGCTCAAGGTGATGAAGGACAAGACTGGTCCTTCCGATTCGTTTATGAGGGTGAATCAAACATTGCTTTAGTTGATACATTGGATGATGGATCTGCAAGTGAAGGAGACATTATAGTTGAGCATACACTTTCAGATATCGAAGAAGCTACGGATGTCGTTGATCATTTGGTTGAAGAAGAGCTTAGTGCTACAAACGCAAAATCTTCAATCACCGAAGAGTCTGACACTGCTTTGATGGCTGATTCGTCTGGTTCTACACAGGTATATTCTAAAGACAAATTATTTGAAAAACATGCATGTACTGAATGTGATAAATTTAGGGAAAGCATTGATTTAAAATTTGCTAGGGTATTAGAACATAATGATAATCTAGTAAATGATTTACAACTCTGCACTGAAGCAAATCATGTTATAAAATAGAATGAGTGTAGCTTCAAAGAAAAGATTGAACTGTTTGGGAATTAGGAAAACCGAGATTGTTGCCTTAAATCAATCAAATGACATAAAGTTCTATTTAAATTCTTTGGAGGAAACTAAAAAGGAAAAAACAGTTTTGCAAATCGAAGTTGAATCGTTAAAACAAGAATGCACAGTTTGGCAAGTTCTTCTCAAATAGTTCAGAACCAAGTGAAAGAACGGAATGACAGGGAAGGTCTGGATTATATGGTCATACCGCCACCACATGCAATACTTTTGAACACTAAATGTAGAACAATTAATAATATCTAGTAAAGAATCATGTGATGTCTACTCCTCTGGTCAGTGATCCAGATTCTACGGGTAAACTTGTGAAATCTGTAACTAAACAGAAGGATTCTACTTTGGGATCAAAAGATAGGATACTTGTTGAGGATTTAGGTGATAAAGTTGAAAAGGTTAAATTAGGGTCAGGTTCAAAAAATCCTAATAAAATCCTTAAAGGTCTAATCCAATGAACCTTAAACATGTTAACCATCAAAATCCTAATAAAATAAAAGTGAAAGATGTTCAAAATGTCAAAACAATTAAGTTTGTTAAAGAA
>BJCM01219498.1:0-11984 GCA_018326385.1 Flaveria bidentis | reverse complement strand
GTACGACTGAGCCAAGCGACTGGCTCAGTCGTGCGACTGAGTCATATGATTGATTCATTTACCAGGTTCAGTCGTGCGATTGGCCCATTAGCATGGTCCAGTCGTGCGACTGAATCAGATTACTTAGTTAAACACATTCTTGAACCTTTAATGATTCAGATCATGTCTAACAACTGCAAACCTATATAACATGTTCTTATATGTGTGTATCTTTACATAATATCAATAGATATAACATTAAATAATCATTAATGAAATATTAAACATTATAAACACAACCAAACATTAGTATTTCATTAAGTACCCACTAATTACACAAGTATAAGACATATTACATTCAGATCAGGATCTAGGTACATATATGTATCAACACACCCTCACCACTAGATGTGGTTTCTTGGCACCATGGTTTCCCTTGCCTGAGGATGTCTCTTTTAGAGTCATCAATTGGGCATGGTTGCCATAGATTCAGTCTCAAAGATGGTACCACTAGCCTGAGGATCCAATGAGTTTCTTTTAGTAGTGGCCTTGAGTCCCCTCCACATTTGTGGGACTCACCTCAGTTGGTTTTAACTGATGTGTGCTAGAGACAAGAGGTCCCTCTAGGCTTTGTTGATCTGATAGAGGGTGTTGTGGATCAACTTCATTGCCATAAAGAGACGTAATCTCTTCATCAGTTCTGATTAAAAGGTTAGTAAAACATACGGAAGTGAAGCTTACCGGGACGTTGGTCAATGTCTATTGGCATTGAGCCTTTGGTGGGGTTGTTCCTTTATGGTTTCTTAAGAGAGTGTTGGGACTCGTCCTGAGGGCTTTCGGCTTGGGTTTCGGGCTCGTGGAACTGAGACTAAGGAGACTCGAATTCCATATTGAGGTCAAATGAGAAGGATGGTGAGACCTTTGACTAAGTGGGAGCCCATGTTTCCACTTAAGTCTTTTTGGTATGGACAATAGGTGCTTGCTCAATCAGAGTAGACTGAGCAAGGGTTATTTTGCATCTCAGATATGTGTGTTTGATTGGGTGAGTAGGAAGATCTAGCAAAGTAAGGGTAGTTACTGATGTGGGTTCATTACTTGTGGGGTGAACAGGGATGTCACCAGGAGCCATTGGCTCAATCATACCTGGAAGAAATATAGTGTGTCTTCCAGTGAAATTGGTGGACACTCTCTCCAAGATTTTGAAGATGGTCAGCCTCATTTGAGGGATAAGCAGAGTAGCTGCACAGACAAGCTTACTCTGGTCCAACTCATAGTTGATTATGTGCTGGATGAACCTAGGATACATAAAGAATATGTCCTTTTCATGGTTCCCCATAAAGTTAGTCAGCATAAACCTTGAGTAGTTGAAGCAGAGACTCTTCACCAATCCATGAACTAGGCAGCCCAGTTCATATGGGATTTGATCCCATCCCCTAAACTTGTTAGACAAACAATGGAGAACAACAGGAAGTAGGAACTTCCAATTGTAGGAGAAATTGAACTTATACACGGTAGACCTACTCACATCTCCACCATATCCCATTTGGAGATATGTATCATCAAGGTCTGATTTAGGGAACTCAGTTGGAGTGCCTTCATCATGGAGCTCCAGATGCTCCTGGATGACTTGTTCAGTAATGACCAACTCTTGTTCGAAATTTAGACCTAACAACCCTAACTCTGTTTAGGAGTACTATCTGACCGTTTCCCCAAAATTCTTCCATCTGATTCAAGTAAACGGTGGGGTTCACAGTCAGAATAGTAAAGTAGGTAGATTGGGTAAGAAAGGAGATGATGTTTGAGAAGTCAGCATCCTTGGTACAGTCAAGGAGTGTGACTTGGTTGTGTTGAGGGTTTAGTGCCATTGTAAGAAAGAAGGTGATGAAACAAGTTTGAGCATGGTGAATTTAGGGTCAAGGAAGCTTTGGATAGTAAATTTGGTAAAAAAAATTAATGTGAAGAGTCGGAATTATTTAATTGGGTGGAATGGCGGTTTTGGGGGTTTTGGATAAGGTGAAAAGATGGTTTTGGGTAAGATGTGATAGTGGCGGTAAGGTTAAAAACCATTTAAAAGATTCTGACATCATTAATATTATCTTTACTTTTTACTGTGTGGGGCCCAAAGATCTCCGTTACACAATAAGTTTTTCTTTTGAGTATAAAGGATTTCTGAGGGTAATCTTCTTCCGAAGGTACAGAAGCCAACTTTACTTCCGAAGATAATCTTCTTACTTTAAAGAGTAACATGTGCCTTCCGAATGGAGAGTTTTATATGCTTTGGAAGTAGATCTGATACGCAATCAATCGCTTCTTCTGAGACTAAAAACTCTTCCAAGACTAAAAACTCTTCTGAGAAGAAGATTTCCCTTGGAGAAATTTAGCTTCGGAAGATATGAAAAGAATATTCCAAAGGTTATTTTCTCTTTGGAAAAACCCATACTTAGAAAATTTTAACCTAATGTAACAAGGCTTAGATTGTTATGACAAAAGACATTACACATTTCAAAAAGGCTTTTCAAGTAAGATAGTCTAATCAATGTTTATCATCCTAATAGCTGTAATGAGATTTTTAAATCTTTGTTCATCAAAAGCTTTAGTGAACAAATCAAGATATTGTTCATTTGAATCAACTTTGACTAGTTTGATTAGGTTTTTCTCATGAATATCTCTAATGAAATGATACCTGATAGCAATGTGTTTTGTCTTTGAGTGCTTCACGGGATTTTTAGTAATGAAGATAGCATTGTTGTTGTCAATGTGGATAGGAGTGCTTATGAAGTAATCCATAGTCTAGCATCTGATTTTGAATCTAGAGTAACTGAGCATAGCAACTTGCAGCAACAATGTATTCATCTTCAACAGTAGATGTAGAGACACAGGATTTCTTCTTGCATTGCCATGAGATGATCCTTCCACCAAGAAATTGACATCCTCCTGATGTGGATTTCTCGTTGATGTTTTAGCCATAATAATCACTAATTGAGTAGCCATAGAGATTGAAGTTGCTATTCCTAGGATACCAAAGACCTAATTTAGGTGCTCCTTTGAGGTATCTAAGAATTCTCTTGGCAGCAACTAGGTGAGACACCTTTGGAGCAGCCTGATATCTTGTACAAATCCATGTAGCAAACATGATATCAGGTCTACTTGTTGTGAGATACATCAGAGACCTAATGATTTCCCTATACTGATGTTGATCAGTATCCTCCCCCTCAGAGTGAGGACAAAGGTCATCGTTCTGGGTATGGGTATCTTGGCTGGCTTACAATCCTTCATATCAAATCTCTCTAAGATATCAGAGACATACTTAGATTGATTGATAAAGAACTCTTCCTTCATCTGCTTCACCTGAATTCTAAGGAAAAAGTCCATTTTTCTCATGGAACTCATCCCAAACTTCTTCATAATGCTCTCAAAGTCTTTACACATTTGGTCCTTTCAAGAACCAAATATGATATCATCAACATAGACCTGAATGATCAATATGTCTTTCCCAGACTTCTTTATAAAAAGATTCTTATCAATGGCGCCTTGAGTGTAACCATTCTTCAAGAGAATTTGAGACAAAGTCTCATACCACAACCTAGGTGCTTGGTGTAGCCCATAAAGAGCTTTATCCAGCTTGCACACATAGTTGGGGTGTTGTGGTTCTTCAAATCCTGGAGGTTGGCACACATAGACCTCCCTATCTATATTTCCATATAGAAAGGCACACTTGACATCAAGCTGATAGACAGTAAAATTCTTGGATGCAGCATAAGCAAGGAAGATTCTAACTGCCTCAAGTCTTGCAACAGGTTCAAAAACATTAGTATAATCATCTTCTTCCTCTTGGGTATATCCTTGAACAACCAGTCTAGTTTTTTTCTTGATGATCATGCCTCTATCATCTCTCTTGTTTCTGAAAAACCATTTGGTGCCTATAGGTACTTGACCAGATGGTAGTGGGCAAAGGTTCCAAGCCTTTTGTCTCTTGAATTGAAGCAACTCCTCTTGCATTGACTCAACCCAACTACTATCCTTTAAGGCTTCTTCTACTTTCTTGGATTCCATCTGAGACAAAAAGCATGAGTACAAACAGACATTCCCAGATGAGTTTGTCCTCTTGTTCTTGCACCTTCAGAGACTTCTCTTATGATGTTCTCAGCTGGATGAGTGTTGTGAATCCTTAGTCTAGGAATTATTTCTAGTTGTAAAGTTAAATCCAAGTTGGAAATATTTTGCTCAGGAGCATGAACACTTGGGCCAATTGTTGTTTCAATGTCATTCAATGAGGATTGATTGAATAAAAGAGAAACATCATCATCAAAGATTGGCTGAGAAACAGGATTAACAGTTGCATGTTCCTTTATAATACTGCTTTTATCAATCGAGTGTTGTTTAGTGTTACTTAAAGGAACACTGGTTGAAGCTTCACTATCTCTTGAAAGAGTCATGCTACTTGATCTTAAGATAGTTGGAGCAGGATCTTCAGTCACTCTTGGAGAATTTGAACATGGTATGGGCATCTCAAACAGTTGATCATGATCATTTTGAGGACATGTTCTAGCTGAAACATTCTAACAAGATGGATTAGAATAGTTGGGAAAAAATGTAATCAGGGTCATTCCTCCTAACAAAAAGAGTGTGCTTATTGACAACAATGTTGGATGATTCCTCAGATTGTTGATTTTTGATGTTATAAACTCTATAAGCAATAGAGTTGGAGGAATATCCAACAAAGATAGCATCATCCAACTTTTCAGCAAACTTTGCCAAAAAATTTTTGTGTTAAGTATGGTACAATTGCTGCCAAAGGATCTTAGAAAGCCAATGAACGGTGGCCTCTTGTTTCATAGCTCATAAGGGGTTTTTCCATGTGGCTTAACTAAAAGAAATCTATTCTGCACATAGCATGCAGTGTTGACTGCCTCTGCCCAGAAAGTAAGAGGCAGTAAGTGAAATGTTCCTCCTCTCAGCAATACCGTTTTGTTGAGAAGTTTTAGGAGCATTGTATTGTTTAGCAATCCGTTTTGAGTTACAGAATAAGTCAAAAACTTGATTCTTGAACTTAATCCCTTGATCACTTCTGATTATTTTTACCTTGTGATCAATTTGATTTTCTATTCTAAGAATAAATGATTTTAACATTTCAGTAGTTTCATCTTTAGTTCTTAAAAAGAATACCCATGTGAATCTTATGAAATCATCAACTATCACAAGGTAATATGATTTCCTTCCAATGCTCATTATACTTGTTGGACTGAAGAGATCCATGTGCAATAAGTGTATTGGGGTGGTGATAGAGTTAACAACTTTGGATTTATGAGACGCCTTGTGTTGCTTCCTTTTCAGGCATGCAACACAGTTATCTTTGTAAAAAAATCCTTTTAGGCAAACCATGTACCAAGTTATTTTTAACCAATTTATTCATGGTTTTAAAATTGACATGACACATTCGCTTATGCCATAGTGTTGACTCATCACTTTCAGCTTTGGAAAGAAAGCATGATACTTCTCCTAGTGCGGAAGCATAGTTCATATCCAGCTTGTACATATCCCCTTTCCTGGGAGATCTAAGAAGCACTAATTCCGAAGTAAAGGCCATCCCAAGTTTGAGGATAATGCACTTATGTTCTATGAAAAGCATTTGGTGCTTTTGATCACAAAATTGAGAAACACTTAAAATATTGTGTTCAAGCTGTTTGATAAAGTGTACTTTGTCAACCTTTAACTTGCTATTGGATACACTCCCTCTGCTAGAAATATATCCTCCAGCCTCACCTTCAAACTATACAGGACCTCAATCAAAATATTAAAATTGTTGAAGGAGAGATCTATTCCCAGTCATGAGCCTAAAGCATCCACTATCTACAATCCACACATTATTGTTCTTGTCATATGGATGTCCCTGCACATAAGGTGAAAAAGTTAGTTTTTTATTGGAAACCCAAGCCTTGTTGGTCTTGGGCTCTACCAATGAGGATTTTATTGTTCCAAAATTTATGCATGGGGGTTCAATAAGTGTTTGTGAAGAGGAGGCTTGGGCTGTAGCATCTTTTTTGATCTTCCATTCCATCCCTTGGTTAATCATAGAGGATGAGCTTGTGGAAGCTTGAGCAGCATGGCATTCTTCCGAAGCTTCTTTCTTTTCAGAAGAAGCCCTCACCTCCTTCTCTTCTGAAGTAGACTTCTTCTAGGATGGTTTCAAGGGGACTCTCTTAGCTTTCTGAGTCTTCACAACTTTAGCTTCTGAAACCAATTTCCCTTCAGAAGAAGGATTTTCTTCCAAAAGCAACCTTGCTTCAGAAACAAGCTTTCCTTTTTTCATCACTTGGACCATTTGATAGGGTCCAAATGAGAAACCTTCCCTGACTCCTTCTTTCTTAACGTTATTTGCATAGTGTGTGCTAGCAGGATTGTAATAGCAATCTTTGGCCATGTGGTTTTGAAGACCACACATTATGCATGCAATGTTAGTCTTTTGGGAATGTGAAGGCTATTGTTTCTTAGTCTTCCTGTCTTCAATAACAATATTTCCCTTTCCCTTCTGATCCTTTTGTTGGATAGGTGTGCTGGTACTACACACTTTTCCAGGTTCAGAAGTTCCCACCACTTGGAATCCAGCTGAGATGAACACACCCTTTTGCTTTGGGTAAATCTTCAGCTTTGATTCAACCACTTTCTTAGCAGTTTTTCTGGCTGCCTTAGCTTGGTTTCTTCGGGATTTGGTGCTAAGAGGTTAGTTGTCACTGGTAAGAGGGGTAGGGTCTACCTGGATCTTCCCTATGATGGTCTCCACACTTGCATCACTCTTTGACTCATGAGAAGGTGGGTCAGCAGATGGAACCTCTTTCTCTTCAATACCACACCTTGGTTGTCTAAGACTCATAAGAATATGGTGGACCAATTTCATTGGTCTCCAACCCACCTTTGTTTTTATAACAAAGGTTTGAGTGAGAGGATGATGCAAGGATGGCATGGATTTTGCCCAGAGATAGCATGCTTCTTGGCTTGAGCCTCAACTATGACAAGCTGGGCTTGAGCCTCAAACAATTTGGATTTTAAATCCTTTATTTGAGTCTTGTAGTTTGTGTGTTCATGTTTTAAAAGAGACATAGTTTTCTCTAACTCTTCAATTTTTCTTTGATAGTCAGAATCAGCTCTTTTAAAGTCAGATTTTAAAATATTTAAAGACTCAATATCATATTTAGTCTCCATATTGTAATCCTGATGCAATTTTACCTTAACAATACAAGCTGGAGTACAGAGACGTTCATATACCTTGTTGTCATCTGTTCCAGCCATGAGTGCTTGAGCAGGAGTCACATCCTGTACCATAAAGCTCCAGTCAACTTCTTGAGCTACAACTGTTGTTTCAGTTGACTTCCCAAGGTCTTTGGGTGTAGAGGCTTGTGAGGAGGCATGAGAGGTTCCCAGATTTGACCTAGGAGCCTTGCATTCCCTAGCAAAATGAACAAGTTGGTTACAATTGTGTTGGAGTTGTACAAGATAGTCTAAATTATCAACACAATCAAAGTCAACAAAAGTCAATGTCATGGTTAAAGTCAACAAAAGTCAAACCCGACACGTTCGAGACGAAGAACCGAGACAAGACGTTGAAGATTTAGATGACTAGGAGTTATATTGTAATAAATATATTTTGTGTGAACAAAATATATTTTATCTTGTTGTTAGTCATTTTTATGCTTAATATGTAATTTTGTATTATTTAGCCTAAGTGTAGGGGGTTAAGTGCAATTAGTGAATATTAATCTAGGCTATAAATAGGTTAATTGTCATTAGGTTTTGAAAAATGGTTGAATGACCAATAGATTAAGGGATTACTTGTAAACATATTTTACAATCTAACTGAAGATCAAAAGGTTTTAATTGTGATTATCATATTTTGATCTATAATATTCATGATTTGATTCAAGTGTGATTATCCTGGAGTTATAATTTGGTATCAAAGCCATTTTGGATCAAATTCACTGAAGATTTGAAGATTTTTAAAGAGAGAAGTTGAGGTTTTGGTTGTTTTAGTTCAATATCATGTTTTCATCAATTTCGGATCAAATTTGAGTGTTATTGATATGAAAATTGATTGAAGTTTGCTTGTTATTGGTTGGGAAAGCTCTATTAATCATCAGGCTTCAAATCCATTAAGATTTTGGTGTTTTCAGATTGATTTCGTGTTGAAAAAGCTTTTCAGCTTCGTCCAGCGAAATTATCAATTCATCCAACGAAACTGCATGTTCTTTCGGTGAAACTACAAGTGTTTTACACTTTGTAGTTAATTTCAGCAACTCAGCGAAAGTAGTGATCTTGAACGAAAGTTCAACAGTGCTTGTGTGCATTTTACAAGCAAAATTGTTGTCAAAAGTATCTTTGAACGAAAGTTCAAGCTTGTTTTGTGCGAAATTGTCGGTGAAACTAAGCAGTCTAAAGCATTTGGCTAGCGAAACAGCTACCAAAATTTCCAGCGAAACTACTGTCGGCTCAGCAAAACTAGATTTTTCTGTGAAACTACAATTTCGGCAAAATTATCATTCTGTTTTAGCGAAACTAGAATGTCAAAGATGACTTGTTTCTGCGAAACCCCAGTTGCTAAGATTGTCTAGCGTGACATTTAAATATAATATTTTCTCCCGGGGGAGAAATTTTGGAAAAATATTTTTGGAAATAAAAATGGCTTTTGTAGAACTCTTTAAATCCTTCAAATCTAATAATCTAACAATTGCACAATGTCGGTTTGATAATTTTGCAGCTTTAAAGAATGAAAGGATGTGCGATTTTCTTGATCATTTTTTGTTGGTGGCAAACAATCTGAAGAAGTTTGATGCCCAATTGGAAAATCATGAACAAGTTCTAAGATTGCTTGATTCTCTCCCATCAGAATGGAGCTCACACAACAAGTCGATTAAACGATATAGAGGTTTTTGGGATTAAAAACTAATGGAGGTGATTAACAAACTGAAAGAAATGGAGTTGGATATCAAACATCGTGAGTACTATGAAGCGACATATCTAACTCCAAAGATCACTTCAAACTCCACAGAGAAACCAGAAGAGAGATCAGATTCTGGCACTAATTTTGACGGTTTACCAAAACCTAGAATTGAAGAGGTACAAGAGGAGCTTAAGCAGACATCAATGGTAAAGGTGGAGCTGAGTTGAATGATAAAGTTTTTGATGTTGAGAAGGAATAGGAATAAAAGCGAAATACCATAGTTTGCAACTGCGAAAAGGCTCTTACTGCTGAAAGAGTCATCCTAGATCTTCCATACGAGATAGTTTAGGATATTTGTTCTTCTGCTTGCAAAATTAGACTATTTGGGGTGCATAAAGCTAATAGGTTACTTTTAGATAACAAAAAGGAATTAACCACCATAAACGCAGAACTTAAAAAGAATAAAGCCAAGTATTTCATAAAATTAAATGAAGCTTTAAAAGAAAATGATTATTTAAAACGAACTCTTCTTGAAAGAAATGTTGAAATTAATCTTTTAAACAAAAGAGTCACCTTGGCTGAATTTGAAACAAGAAAGCTTAAAACAAATCTTGACATATGGACCATATCCGGAATGAAACAAGAAGAGTTACTATGTAAACAAAGGGGAGCTAGGATTAAAATGGGAGTGGATTGTGGTGAAAATCCATACGTCTATCCTCCTCCTAGCACTCATTGTTACTCTCCTATGCCTCAACCTTATCCATCTAATGATTTGATTGAAGCTGCAGAAACTAATAGTTTAAATACAGGTTTAAGCAGCATTAATCTTAAAGAGGTTAGAGATGTGCAGAATTCTCTTGTAGGTTTGGGATTCCTTGGGCATGGATCTGATAAGATTAATGACGATTCCACCTCTGGTGTTCCAACACCAATATCAGTTGCTTCTCCAACCTTTTTCAACAAATTCAAAACAAGTAATATTCCTTCGTTTGTTCCTGTCAGGTTTGTAAAAAAAGGAACAATTGTTGAATTATCAAGCAATCAAAATCCTATAAGTGAAGCTGACACAATAAGAGATGTCAATCAAGATCCGTTGGAGAAAGATCTGTGTATACGAGACTGGACAAGCTCAGATGATGAATCAATCACAGAGGTGTGTGTGGGTTCCTCACAGATCAAGATGTCTCCTAACAATGTTAAGTCACAAAAGCTTCAAAAAGCTGAATCAAGACCAATACAGATATCTTCTCTAATTGCAAAGCAACCCAGTCAATCAGTGAAGATCTCATTCCCTATTCAGTATAGCAAATTCCAAAACAAGCAAGAATCTGCTACAAGCTCAAAGCAATCCTTCTCAGCACCTGCACAACACGGGAATACAAAGAATCAAAAGTCGTTCAAGGCTTGTTTTGAGTGTGGAAAAGAAGGTCATGTGGTAAAGAAGTGCACTCAAAGACTTGCTTCAAATGGTAAAGGCAAAATGAATTGCTTCTCCGAATGTAAGTCTACAAAGAATATTCCAGACGGTAAAGGCAACACGGGTTGCTTCTCTGGATCAAGAGGTAAAAAGCACACATCTTTGAATGGTTAGGTAAAAAACCCTCCATCCAAACCTTTTCATGTGAAGCCGGTTTCACATGATTCAAAGATGAAAATGACTAAAGGTTCAAAACCAAATTATTTTCCTTTTGCTCTTAAATAGATTATGATTTCCAAATTTAATTCATTCAAATCCAAATTAATTGAACCAAAAAAAATTTGGCAAATTAAAAAGAAGGATACAGATATTCATGATTGTTTAAATGGTTGTGTGTAGAAGCAGGTTTCTTATATTGATGAAAAGGAACTTCTAGGACTACAATGGCCTGAGTTCCCTTTTCAAACTAATCTGTTATTGAGTGCATGAACAATTAGGGAGGACATTTAGTAATCCAGTTTACTGACAGAGATTGTTCCTAATTCATTTTGAGGCGGAACAAACAGGTTAAGGTCATGGTATTTTATACATAATTTGGATTTTTATATGCACAATCATAGTTCTCACTTCACAATCACTGCATATTTCTTGATAATTCATTTCTTATCTTGATAATTAGTGTAGTTTGGAAGACCTTCTTTGATAAATTTTTAATTTTTGTACAGTTTTATAAAAAATTATAAAAAAATTATAAATTAAAAAAAATAAGTTTGCAAAAATAAAAATTTAGGGGGAGAGTATAAGTAAATAAAAATGAAAAGAGAACTGGGAACTTGATTCGAGATGACTGAGAAATGATTGTATATGTTCTTGAAATGCTTGTTTTTGGATGACTTGCGTTATAAAATGAGAAATGATAGTAACTGATGTTGTGATCTGATTTACATCTTATTTTTAATTGCAAATAATAGAAAAACCAACAGATTCTTTAATGATATGCTTGGTAGACTCGGCCTGAAGAATAAAGAAGACAATAGCATAATGATTTAAATTAAAATATATGCTTAAGGAAGTTTGGATTTACGCAATCATTTTGGCCTGCATGAAAACTGAGTCCCGACAAAAACTAGATTGAGAATTGATCTTTCAACCACCATAATACAAATCATATAAGCCATATCTTTGAGCCATGATTGGTGTATTTATGTGTCTTGTGTTTGTGCTAATCTCCTCTACTGTATGGTAGTACTGACCTGGAGTGATGATCTCCTTTGCTATACGATAGTACTAACCTGGAGCTCTCATCGACACATGATTAAATGGTCATCTCCTTTGTTATATGTGAGTATAGACCTGGAGCTCTCACCATTTTGGTCTAAGTAGTGACAAATCATCTAAACGATGAATTTATCATAGAATGAAACGTTCTGTTGATAATCACTTGCACACTAATACACAAGCCTTGCTCTATAAAGATCATAACAAAATTCAAGAAATCCTGAGGTTGGGTGAGGGTTTTTGCCAAATGATTGGGGGTCCTAGCATTCTAAAGTATTTAATCGAACCTTAACAAATCATTTGCTACTTGTTGAAAAAGATAGGGCATGGGTTTAAGTGGACAAACATATCAGCAATCGTTATTGATCTGTTTGA